>JAWRVF010000195.1:0-265000 GCA_036785485.1 Physcomitrellopsis africana | reverse complement strand
ATATATATATATATATATTCAAGATGATTCGTCTAAAGAAATTTGTGATATATTCTTAAACTTAAAAAAGCTTTGTTAATCCCACAACAATTTCTAATTCCGTTATCGTGTTGTAACATAACTATATAGTAAATAAATAAATAATAATGACTTTATAATTAATACTCTATCATCTTAGTTCAATAAAAATTTAAAATATTTAATTTTTTTTAATAAAAGCCTCTTAGTTTATATTTTATTATCTTAATAGCTATTAGAATAAAATTGATAAGTAAATTTTCCTTCTATATTATAAAAATAGTTCTACCATCTTTAAAAGGCCATAGATTAGTAAAAATGAGATAGATTAGGTAAATAATTGATATGATTGAATCTAAGATAAAGTTGATAATAGAATCATACTAAAAAAATTTCTAGGATATGTTGGACTAATATCTAAGAGATGACTATTTGTGAATTAGGGTCAAATTAGACTCCCGGCTATTAAATCAACTATCTAAGGTAAAGCAAAGGGACATTTGGATATTGGCAAGTAGGATAAGAGAACAAACTTTAAGTTTATTCTAGATTTGTAAGGCTAATTTCATTGGTTTTGGGATGACCTTCAGAGGGCTATTCAAAGTCATGGTTTGTATTGGCAATCTGAGATTTATACAATAAAATTCGGGTTAGCATTCTTGATTGGTTTATACAATGTATAAAACATCTACAGTTAAAAATTTGTGCATATGTGATAGATTGTGTATGATAAATGTGTGTGAAATTTCATATAATTATGATAGTAAAGATAGGATATATTTGATCATATCTACAAGGTAGTTTCAGAAATTGGTAGTTTGATATTGGTTAGGATTTTTACAATATCTGGAGATTTATTAATTGGAAGGAGGTGAAATTTTGTATAAGACTAGAAGACTTATTGATCAAGCTACACACCAATTTTAAGTAGAAGTTAATAGTTAAAGAAGGAGAAGTCATTGTTGGAACTTCTCTATCAACTTTCAAGTTGGCGGTTGAGAGACATCAATGGATTTTTGGTGTTTTCTTACAATCTGTAACTTGGATTGAATTGAATTTTTTTAAGCAAATAGAAAACTTATAGATGAATTATCTTTGAAGATTTTAAACCAATTGGATAGTTAGATTGGGAGTTAGAGCTTATTGAAGTTTTCTAATTAGAATTAAGATTGCATAAGAAAAATTTGAAGTTACAAAAGGATGAAAGTAACAAGGAAATTGAAATTTGTATATGCTTGTGATTATTAAAAAGTTTTTTTTTTTTTTTTGTACTTTATATTGGCATTAAATATTTTAAGATTAGAATTATATTATTATATTTTTTGTTGGCCAAAACCTATTAGGATTCTTAATTAGTTGCAAAATATAACTTTATCACCCACAATCAAGTGCCTGATGCATTCTTAAACAAGATGATACATAATATGATACCATCGTGACCTCCCTATTTCACTCCCGAAACAATTCCTAGTCTTGTTGCAACCCCCTTACTTCACTTTTGTGACAACTTCTAGTCTCGTTGCAAGTCTTTTATATATTACATACTTTACTAAAAGAAGTTGGAATATTAGACTTGGAAACCTAATATGATTGGTATCTAGTGTGACTTTTAACCTAATTTTAGATAGATAACTATCTATTATATTATATAATTTATATCTATATACACAATACACCATTTTTAATTAAAAATTCATTGTTGAAAATGTCTAAATGAATTTGTTGTAGATTGTAGCAGTAATAATGATAATAGAAGTATTTTGATAATGTGTATCATTATCAAAAATTCATGAAGTATATTTCTAACAATTTAAAAGGCAAAATAATTATGTCATGTACACAGAAAGCATTAGTCTTTATTAACACAGAGATCTAATTTTATCATAATTAAAATTTTCTTCTAAGTCAAGTTATTGTACATCATGTGTTTTAGATTTTTTTAAATCATACAAAAACAATTATTAAATTGGAAGTAGATAGGTCCTGTATAAAAATATAAATAAAACAAAAAAATAAAAAGAGTAAAACTGGAAGTATGAAGACTTCAGTTTCTCTACTTCATATACATGATACAATCCAACAAGTACAAATTAATTGAAAGAATTTGACTTAGGATTTTCATATACAGTTAAAAATGGAACATACCAAAATCACTTGTAAATCCTTCTCAAATTCTACTCTTTTAGATTGTAAAATCAAGTTGCAAAAAATCATGAATAAAATGAAACGGTTGCATCTAAAGTTTTAAGTAGTGATATTTAAATAAAAATAATAATTAAGAAACCAAAAAGTAAAACTACAAAATACTGAGCAAATGTTGTTTTTTAAATTCTAGTTCCATGCTTCATTTTCAGGTTTAGTTCTTTAGAATTAAATTGTACTAGTGCACTGTGTTTGTTTATCCAATTTGTTATCAAATTCCAAATTCAAGATCTTCATCCATCATTCAAGTATTGTAATTAAAACATTTGTACTCATTACATTGTACCATAAGTTATAATAAAGATAAAAGCCTGTATACATATATTTATTTATTTATCTATCTATCTATGCTATACAATGTATTTTCCTGATGGTTTACCATTCTAATCATAAACTAGTAAACAGTCAGATGATAAAAATAACTGCACTTGTGAATACTCTTAGTCAAACAAACTTGTATATGAAGGATCAGACTTGCAGTTTGGGGGAATAATTTCTTCACACAAGTTTCAGAGATTTTCCTCCGTACTTAATATCAATAAGCGCATGAATATTAAAGATAAGTTTAAAAAAGACGTATATTTATTGATTCAGGTTGTGCAATCATACTTATGTGTTTAAAACATTTGTGTAATATTTTAGTTTCTTCTCCTGTCTTAACAGGCGAAGATCACATCATAGTTTATAATTTTCTCGAAAGTTATTGAAAACAGGTATAGAAACATCATGATAAAAACATTACCCCCTCCAACCATTGCGCACGGGCAGCAGACCCTCTGCCCGAATCGTAGTCTGGATGGATGTCATCTCCGATTGTGACATCCATCCATGCGACTCTCCATCCATCCATCCATCCATCCATGTAACAACTGTCCACTCGCTCCCCCCCCCACCTCCAAGACTAGCTTTGGTTGTGGAGGTGCGCTGTCGGTACAGTGCAAATGTCGGTCCTCATGGGCGATAAACATCAGTTCCCAACTCTCTATCCTCGAGCACAAGGAGTGGAAATATTTCACCCATCTCTGATCTCTTGAGAGCTGGACCATGCAAACCCGCATCGATATCCCACAACCCGGCAGGCGGCGTTGTAGGAGAATGATTTATCCAACGTAACATTTTCTCGTGAGCAACAGCCAAGCTTGCACCACAACGCCGAAAGACACAGGCAGTGGCTTCAAACAGGTCCCCCGCACATCGGCTACTGTTCGCAACCACTCCTAGTAACCAACCTCCGTAGTGAGGGACGTGCTCAGTTGTCATGGCCACACCTACATGAAATCCACCTTCCCAATCAGCTAGTGGATGGGGTCTGTGCTGCTTCAGAAGCAAACGAAATTGAATTCAAGCGATATAGTTGTGAGCTCTTCCAACGCATGTCCGTCGATCCTGTCAATCAAAACTTGTGTGTGGCTCAACCATTGCCATCAACGACACGAATGAGTTAGCTCTTCGGTGCTCGCACGAATCAAAAGACGACATTCACAGTGTGAAAAGTGTAAACCACCGTCGAATGATGCAATCTACAGATTCAGTACTCCCCCCACGTCTCACTCGCATTCAACGAAGCAACAGCAGATCAGTCAGTTCGGCGAGCAAGCGGCAGACGAGTTCCACAGGAAACACAGCATCCAGCGGCACGAGAACTCATCGCCGTTCAGACAGTCATTGATCGTCAACTGCAAACTCTGGAGCAAGCGAGGACACCTGCAAACAACTCACAACCTGGTCACCTCACAATTCACACACCGACTGAAAAGATACAAAGCTCATGACGCACCCTCGTCTTAGTCACGATCAGAGCAGCTCCACCAGAGTCGACTCCTCAGAGATGAAGAGACCTTCGAATGCAAGCACCCCTGAGCGTGAAAATATAACGGTGGCAATGATTGCAGCTGCAGAGCCATTTTATACTTATAATATGCATCAGGCTGTATCTCGGTTGGCATGTTGCCTGGGCACCGCAACCACTGTTTGTGACGTGAGTGTGCGACCACTGTTTGCATGAATTAGGCAGGGCAACAGGTCTATTATTTCATTGCTACAGAATTCTTTTTACAGGACATTCCGAGAAGGTGAAAACAAAACAGTTGCGATAATCTGAATAACGATGACTAATTGATGGACACGCAGGATGAGAAGGATCAAACAGTGACTGCTTCCGATTTGTACATAAAGTTGATCGCACCCAGTTTGGAGACTGGAAATGGAATTTGGGCTGCAAACAGCATAGATCTTCCCTTTTCCTCGTAGAAATCATGAAAGCACCCAATCATTTCATTGCGTAAACGTGTAGTTATCGATCACGACTTGAGCAATACGATGTTGTACATTTGACTTTCAGTATGACATAAGACTATTATCAAAGTATATAATACAAATAGATTTAGGTAGATTTAGGGAACTACTAGATGGATACTCCCTTTTACTGCGTTGACACCCCGTGCCACTAACCTCCACCGATAATAAAACTTTTATTTACACTAAAAAGTTTTACAATAAGTTTATAATAAAAAATTTCTTAAATGAAATTAATAAGCTTTTTACAGTGAATGAAAGAATTACATAAAATTTATTAGAAAATATTATTAAATTTAATCCAAAAAAATAAAAAAATAAAAAAAGTAAAGAAGAAGTGCCATAAGACATTGCACACAAATCTTTTACTATAAATTTATCCTCAAACTTTTTAGTATGAATAAGAGTTTTGATATGTATATGCAAGGGTGTGTGGCACAATGGATGTCCATGCAGTAAAAGAGAGCTGTCCAGCTAACAGTTCCCTAGATTTATTGTCTAAATCTAAAACTACTATAAAAAAAGATATTTTGATAATTGTTTTTATATAATTACATATAAAATGATTATATAAAATGATTATATAAAGTAATATTATTTTTTATAACTTTTTGAAATTTGAGATGATATTGTTTAAAATTATTGAGATGTTTTAAAATATCAATATAAGATGATATTGTTTAAAATTATTGAGATGTTTTAAAATATCAATATAAGATGATATTGTTTAAAATTATTGAGATGTTTTAATATAATTATTGAGATGATATTCTTTAAAATTATTACACTTCTAATTTTATCTTCATAGGAAATTTTTCTCTTACTTGTATAATATTGTTTTTAGATAAGATATCATTATTATTATTATTATTATTATAAAAAATAGACCATTATGGTTGAATTCTTTTGCCTTTTTATATGGTTTTTGTAATTAAAGTAAATCATGTAAATCCTAAAATAAAAAAATAAATAAAGAAAAAAGTTCCAATTTATATTTCTAAGGTAATTCTTTTAAGTAACTATTGAACTAAACAAGACTTTCTTATATCTGTATTAAGGTGTAATAGTTAAAGCAGCAAATATAAAAACTAACACAAAATTTTCTTTGGTTTTTTAATAAAACTATATAGATTAATAATCTTATAGCTTAAGCAACTTTCTTCTTTTTATTTTTAATTATTGTAAAATAAAAAAAAAAAATCTTTTATAATATGCTTTTAAAACACACTAGCTTTTATAATTAGATTGATATTTAATAATATGAATTGCATAATCTTTATTGTTAACCACAATTCAAAATCATTCCCCAAAATAATCAATATTTTCAATACTTTGGATGGATTGGTAGAGTTAATGTACATAAGTAGAAATCTTAAATCTATTTTTAGATCTATGAATAGGCAATACAATGCTCAACTATATACAACTTTATTTCTTTCTTTCTTTTTAATTTTCTACACAACATACTATCATACCTTCATGCAAGAACCCATCACCAAAAATTAAAATTTGATAGCTAAGATTCAAACAACTAACCTTTAAAACATATTAACTTACCATCATCTTGTAGTAGTTTAAGGTCATAACAAACTCCACAGCACAACTTTTGAAGCAACCACCCTACGCATCAATTTTGTTGTAGGCAACTTCCAAACTTCAAAACCCACAACTTTCACGATGGGTTCCATTAAACCCTAAACCCTAAATCTACCAACAAATCCTCCTCTGTCATACACACACAACTAAAGTCCAGTACACAAGAGTTGATGTCAGCATGTCTTGAAAATGAATCATGTCCTATTCTATGATGAATTTTGCCACAGAATCGCAACATTTGAATGCCTCCAAAACAAAATCCAACAACAAGGAAAGTGAAGGCCACACTCTGTGTTTTCCTGCATTTTGGAATCGGTGCTGCGGCAGTTTTGCAAGTGAAGGCTGAAGGACGAGGTATGTTTGAGGGGGGGTTCTCTCGTGAGAGCTCTGGAATTTCTTCTGATCTGTGAGTGAGAGCAATCTCTTGTTATGGAAGTAAGAAATGAGGTTGTTTTTGAAGAGGAGGTTGTGTTGTAGAAAAGGAGAGATGTTCCAAGTGGGGTGCTAATCTTGGAGTTTTATTCAGGGGCGATGGTTCTGATTTAGGATTTTTTGGGATGGTATTTGCGTTTGGTTGCCACATTTCGTGAATCCTGTGTGGGTTTCGGGTGTGCGGCGCAGGAGTTTGTGAATTTGTTGTTCGCTGGCCTTCTTTGCAGTTTTTAGACCATGCTCTGAGATAGTTGAGCGAGTGGTAATTACGCTGTGATTTGTCAATGAGGAATGCTATCGCGTGTTTTTGGGTTTGCTCGCAACGTTTATTGCGCTCTAGTGACTATTCCCTGTTTATCATGCGCAGCTCTGGGTTCAGTTGTAAATTCTTGGAACCTTTCAATGACATTCTCGCATTGACGTCTTTTGCGTAGGGTTTCGAAAGTATCACCAAGCGGAGGTGCCTCTTCCGCCGATCATTTTGGCTGTGAAACGGGAGTTAACCGTTACTAGCTTTTGTGAGAAAAGGACACTTACGAATTTGTTTCAGTATGGTCTTTAGGATTGTATCCCGAGTGCGAGAACTTTTCCGTGTGATGAGGGACCTTCCTTCTGACGATTCAATCCGCCAACGCACTCTTGCCATCAATGCACAGCTTGCCAAAGTATTATTTGTTTCTACTCTAATTGTTCTATTTTTGCATAAATGTTGGAATTTCGTCAATTTGATAGCGTATTCTATGCTAACATCTGGAAATTAAAACCCACAATTTAATACCCGAGAAGTTTTCTTTTCTTTTCTTTTTATCTTTTTTTCAAATTGTTAGAATAACACATACTAGTTGATACCTAAGATCTCAGTCTTTAGGGTTAGCGCTGAGTAAGATATGGGTGTAGCTCCAGGAAGCTCGGTTAGCACAAGAAAAATTTCGCGAGGAAGCTGCTCTTCAAGAGGTACATGCAATTGTGTCACAGATGACACAATTAAAAGAGAGCTTGACTGCTGCGGTACTTGTTTTCCTCCTACCTACTTGTTATTTTGAAGCATTAAAACATTATTAAAAAAATCTTTGATATCTTTTCTGCTTAGCTACGTCAACCAACAATGTGCGTTCTATTCGGCTTAAGGTTTTGCAAGCATTGGCTTGAGTTGTCATAGCACACTAGCTCTTCCTCTTTCTATCCTGAGTGTCTGGCTGGTATGCTTTTTGTGATTTCATTCAGAGGAGATAAGAAGCTCTATACGATTTGTTTTGAAATTGCGAGCTCAACATACTCGTCATGTTACAGGAGCAAGCTGCGGTTGAATTCGTGGATCAATTAGGAGATCAAGCCACAGTGCAGCTCGAGGATGAGTGGAACAAGAAGGCAGAAACCCTGATGACTACGGTAGCAAAGACGCAGGAGAGACTTGGAGCTGACCTTCCTCAACTCTCTAATGACTCTGTTTTAGACTCAAAGAGCAAAACCAAGTGATCGAAGCAATAAAAATAACGATTTTGCAGCTTCTCATTCCCAAGTTTCATCAAATTTTCCATGAAATTCATACTGATGCTTTCGACTTTTTTTTACCTTTGATCCGAACTAAGTGGTTACAGATGTTTATGAGGTTGCAAATAGCATTGATATGGTTCTATGTGTGATCTTCTGATAATTATTTTCTCAGGATGGTCATCCTCGCATTTGGAATGCGCTCCTCTGCGAACATGTAATACTTTGTGTGGAAGAGCTAAGAATTTCCATGCTTATTTTGTATAGTTTCATGTGTGGTTCCAACAATTCATGTATTGATTTTCTTAGTGCACCACTGTTGCCATCTGCAGTGACTGAAATGCTCTAACATTATGGGTGTTAAAAAAATACTCACCCCTGTTGTATTGTTACCACTCTTGATGTAAAACCATGGCAGTTTCATCCTTTTGTTTTAGCAAGTACCTAGTGCATTGATTTTCAAGTCTACACCACTCTGATCAAGACTGCCAACGCATGCAATAGATAAGGGCCACATGCAACTATTGAACATTATATGTGTTATGGCAATTGTAAATGAAAAGAAAACTTAAAATGTCTATGTGGGTTATGAACATGTCCTCCTGTCAGTGGTAGATAAGTTAAAGCTCACAATGGGTTGGGTTTCACAATTCAACATTCTTTTTAAGTAAACTTAGTTTCAAATTGTTCTAAAGATGATTTCAAAGTTGAAATTGATTTGGGAGATGAGGTATTATACCATCTGAGTCTAGGTGTCATATTCACTTTTCCTTGCACCACACAAGAAATTATACATGGTGCAGTAATGTATGATTTTTAGATTTTAGTTTTCATACATAGTGTAGAAGATTTGGAGCTTGATCTATTTTTCTTATTAATGGAAGTAATAGTCTTTAACTTTTATTGGTCTCTTATTACCCAAGATGCTTGGTTTAAATTAGAATAATTGTAAAAAATTGTGCATCCAAAATTTTACATATAAATAGTTATAAAGATATATGAAGATGTATTATTGTGTTATTGACACTAACAGCGTACTATCAAAAAATCAATACTCAATTTAATAAGCATAATATTTAACATAATTTATTATATATAATAATTTAATAAAATTTCTCACTCAAGATGGTTTTACTACAAAAAAATATGATAAAAATATACCAAAAAATATATATAATTTACAATCTTGTATTTATCTTGAAATGAAAGTGACATATGCTTAATTTAATATTGCTAATATTTTAAAAAATACAGTTGCATTGTAATATGAGTCAATTATTTCCACTTAATATAAATATGGTATTATTTTATTTCATTGCACTTCCTATATTGTTTGTCTTTTTCCAATTCAATATTATTATACAATTGATAATATAACAAAAATCATCAATCATCTATTTCTTCATTATTTTTACATGAACATCATATATTCAATTCCTTTTTAATCACATAATTAAATTTCTAAAGATTTAATTTGCACATAGATATTAAAGCATAGTTAACAAAACTATACAAGTTGGTCATATTTTCATCAACACAATCATTACATCTAAACCCTTCACATCATGCGTCATGCACCAAGATATAATACCATATATTTGGGACACAAAAATAACACACTAACAAGAGTTCTAAATCAAATTTTTTTCAGAATTTCAAAAATATATAGTAATCACAAACTGTCCACAATATCATCAAAGGAGATTCTAGTAGTCCAAAGTTCATTTTTTCCTTCTGAAATGTGTAGTCGCAACTGGTAAATTTCCAAAAGTAGAAAACAGGTAGATTTATGATACGTCAGAAGTGAAAACAGAGGTTCCAGGGAGGTAGTTTCGTGGAAGCAGAGGTGATCGGGTCATTCACCAGACGATAGGTTGAGGGTTTAGGGTTTAACGCTCATCCTCGGACGTTTTCTGCCACCAAATTGCTCTACACCCAAGCATCCTCGTCGTTTTTAGAGGTTTCGCGAGATTCTCATCTTGTCACCTCCATATGCCTCACTCTTAGTCTTTTTTTTTCTTTTTTCTTTTTTTTTTTGTTCAGTTTCCACCTAGTCTTGGTGGTTTTTTTAGGAGGTACTTGACGTTAGCAATCGCTTGGTTCGGGTTGTGACTCAATTGGTGGACATCCGCACCGGGTGCATCGCAAGCCGCGCATTGAGCTTCGCGGATATCCGCAACGAGTAGGTGTTACTGTATTCTGTCGAGTATGGTTTCGTATTCTAGTTGGGCTCAAATGTCACCTCAAGAAGCAGTTGATATGTGGTGTTTTGCAAGATAGGGTTTTAGCACCTTCTTGTTTCTCTCATGAAGTTGAGATTCTTTGTGAAAGACTGCTTCCAGGTCATGAGGTGTTGGTTTTGGAATGTACTTGATGATCCTCTGCGATGCTTTGTAACGTGGTTATTGAATCCATGATGTGCAGAGTGTAACGGGAATTGGATATAAAGGTAGCGCTTGAGAAGTCTGGGGGTTTACGTGTGGTAGTGGAGGAATGGCGGCTACAATGGAACTGGGGTCGGAAACTGATCCTCGAAACGCCACGTTTTCTATCTCGGACGAGGACCACACGCTTGGCAATTCGCTTCGATTCGTGCTCAACAAGGAGTAAGTTGTCCTAGTGTAGTGTCCTTTCACTTAGTGACACTGGGATTTTTTATTTCTCTTGGTGTTCAGTTTACTTCAGCATTTTACATTGAGTTATATTCCTGAATGATACATCCGGAGTGGGTCTCTAGTATTGAGTCTAGTCACTTTTAGTGCATATTTGATTGTATCTGTCCATGGTGGTGGGTTATGATGTGATTTTGCATCAGGTCTCAACTAATATACTTATATAACTCCATAAGGATAGTTTAATCAAAACAGGAGGGTATTTGAACTTATGTTGGCATGTTTTTGGTCAACTTTTGCAGTCCTCGTGTAGCTTTCTGTGGCTACAGTGTTCCCCACCCATCCGAGAATCGCATCAATGTTCGAGTTCAAACTACTGGTGAGCAATAGTTGTCACTCATGAGACTTGAGAAATCATAAAGTGGTAGTGAACTCCGAAAATGCTCTTAAGTCAGTAGGTCTCTCTAGTATAATAATTAAATCTCTCGCAGTGAAAGTTTTTAGGTGTAAGTAATCTGTAAATGGGAAGGTATGAATTTCGTCCGATTAAAAGTTGTGGATAGATAATTTTGGTTGGCTCATTCCTGCGAGGGTTACTTCAATCTTGCCACTGGTTTAACCTGCAGGTGTACCTGCACGGGACGTCTTGAAGGATGCCCTGAATGACCTCATGGCCATGAACCAGCATGTGGCGACCACATTTAACAGGGCAGTGGAGACATTCAAAGCAAACCAGGGCATAAACGAGCTAAGTATGAAGTCCGGGGTGACATCTCAACACTCAGGCAGTGTAAAAAAGCCTTAAGCTATGAGTTATGTATTCCTAGACCTAGCGCATTTTTGCCATTTAAAACTAGAGCCAACCACGACTATGTACTCAATCAGATAAGAAACAACACAAGAAAACTTCTCTTCATTCTGATCAATAAATACTCTGTTGTAATGAATGTCATAACTCAGTAATAATATCTCGAGCAGCTTCAGTTTCGCGTTACATGTTTCGAAAAACGAATGACACTTGCGTGGGTGGATTCTTAGTGCGAATGAAATGGTTCAAGAAGTCCAACGCAGATGTACGTCTTGGCAGCTGCCGACGGCTACGTTCCAGCCAACCAACCAATATGCAGAGTGGCACTGAACTTATGATTCTGTAGGTGCTCACTGAAAGCATCGAGATTCTCATTTTCAGAAGCCAAAACATTTTGTAGCTGAAAAAGAATTGATTTTGTATTTAACAAATACTCAGGAAGGTGAGGAGGTTGCATCTAAAGCAACTGTGCCAAGTCGCCACTTGTATCCATACATCAACTACTCTGACCTGTACTAAGATCTGTACTGGTACTGCACGAATATCACTTCACTACAATGATTCAACTCGATCAAAGCCTGGCGCTACGCAACAAGAAATTCTACAACAAGAATGTCAAGATCTGTATTGAAGCTCTTGGTTTGTCATGATCAGGAGTGCAAAATTTATATAAAGTCCCTGAGTGAGAGCTTGACAAGTACTACTGACTTGAAGCTGCAGCAGAACTTGTAGTTGTCTGACTTAAATTTGCGACAAGTTGTTGGCACCGCCCAGTTCCCCTGCACATATCACACTCTTCAACGTTCCCAGCTACTTGGCTCAAACAGTATTCCATTCGATCTACGAGCACCTGGACCATAAGTTCGTGAAGTCCGATTGGCGCAGTTACAACGTAAGGGACGTCGACGTGCTTCTCAGCTGCCTTGGCCGACAGTGCCGGGATATCTCTGTCCCAGTGGCGACCTGGAAAAAAGAAATAGGGACAGATGATGACACGTTCCGCACCTTGCTCCACACATCGATCAAACGCATGCGAAATAGATGGTTCTGCCAGCTCCATGTGAGCAACCTCAACTATGGGGTGCCCTGTTTTCTGCTTATAAAGATCCACAAATAAATGCAGCATCTCATTTGACTGAGCACGGCGAGATCCATGATCTACTATCACCACCCCGTCACTAGGCTTTAAATTGCTGATTCCGCCCTCAGTGCTCGTCTCCTCAACTTCCTTCGCAGAGTCATTTGAATGCTTATCTTCAACAAGTAGCGTGTCTTTCAGGAAACTGGTAACTTCAATCCAAGCTTTTCTTTGGGGTCCATCTGAGAGAACCTGATGAAAAAAAAAGAAGAAGAGAAAGAAACAGTATGAGTGATGAGCTTACCTATTCCGGCCCTCGAAGAAACAGAGATTGATTAATATTTTGTGATCTACTTGGCGGGACTCTAAAGTGCATAAACCGGCGAAATCACGCCCGATCATGTTTGGAATGACAACTTCCATCAACGGTCATTCATTGCCAAGTGGGAAATAATTTGCCGTACTGAGTAACAATACCTGATCCATGTTGGTCCAAAAAGCATGACCCTGTTCTTTGTATATGCTAATTGTGTTTTGCACTCCAGCTTTGTCCAATGTTTCTCGAAAGCTCGTCACCTGATTATACTCATCACAGCAAGCCACACGAGACGAATGGCGTGACAAAGTAGCCTTATACTCAATCTAGAGCTTATAGACGAAATCAATGTAGAATAGAGCTTTCTCACATGAAATATATCGTAATCTCATGGGATTTTTTTTATAAACTTCTAAGCTTACTGAATAAAAGATTTAGCCATTCCTGCATCTCAAACAAAAAAAGAAGCGTTTCTTACCATACTCTCAGGGAATTGGGAGTCTTGATCACCAAATATGCCAAGAACACGGCCCTGGATGTTTTTAAGCAAGTCACTGTCCAGAATCTGCATATGCAACATTGCTATTGGGTGAATCTAAGTCTTCACTGGATCAAGAACCACTAAATTTATCGAGTAACTCGGCTACAATTTCACCACACTTTTCTGCCACATTCTTTCACAGCTTATCACATCTCGTCTTTCCAAAGATCTACGTGCAACGACATCCTGGGAGTGAATTCTTACAGGTTTGCCATAGATAACAACGGTTGCTTTTGCTTCTTTAAACTTCGTACTATATGCCAACGCCTTGCCACCTCCGTAGCAAAACCCAACGAGGCCGACCTGCAGATAAGCACAACATCGTGACATGGTACCTACGGCATGCACACCAACAAACCAATGATGGATCTTTTCAACAATTCAAGTATATTTTGCATAAAAACTACAGATTAATGAACATAGTGGATGGTAAAATCTTGCCATCGGTTGCATCCAAAATAATTATCCAAGTTTCTGCTTGACTCTTTGAATGAAAGACAAAATTTGTCCAGATTAGGTGCGTACCCGGCTAGTGTCAGCATCTGGTAATGTTGAAGCCCAAGCCAGAACCTCATCAATGTCGGCATCAACACGCTTCTGTAGTTCACAAATCAACACAAAGCTGGGTTAGAATTTTGTACTAAACCAGAAGATGGATGCGAAGCGCTTAATGATGTCGAACTAAAACATTTCCAAGAACTCCAAGTTCACATCTGCCCTTTCTAACACATTAATATTTGCATTGACATCACAAACTATTACTAATTAAGCCTTTTTGATAGAAAATTTGTTGTAACTACTATTGAAAAGTGTAAAATAAAACTGCGGCTACTTGACCGCGCGTGGTAATTCTATTTGAGTTTGAAAAAGCCCCCAGCGAATAAGGAGAAGACACCTGGGGTGTACCAAGTGCCAAGTATATGGCTTTGGGAATGAATCTAGTGCTTTCTCCCCTGTAGGTGTCGGGAGCTATAACTACGCATCCCACCTCCTTGGCTATTGCATCCGCCTTCCTGCACATTCCATTTCATTCAGTCCCAGCACAGTTAACTCAAGTTTAATTCGCTATTCTGATTCCCAAAAAAAATATCTAGACACTAAGCAATACGCATGAGAGCTCAAGTACATCCCAAGCAAGGAAAAGAGAAGGATGAAGGAAATGGTGAAGTGTCCTTAGACATGACGCAAAGATGGCACTTGAAGAGAAATGCAGATACTTAGTTTGAGGCCATCAGCGATCAGTGGTGGGATACAAGAATTGGTAAAGAGGGCCTTCTACTCTGATTCCTGAAACCTAAACCCACAGACCTCAGATTCTCTCTCAAGATTGTCCGCTTCCATTCGCAGAACTGTAAGGCCAAGCGAAAGCTAACCCTACCGTATCGTGATTGAAGTAATCGTGGAGTTTTACCCGCAAATTTCAGGAGTCAGGCCATAGAATTCGTGCACAAGGATCACCACAGGCAGCTTTCCATTGACCTTCGACGGCTTCGCCACAAATGCCAGAATCTCCCTATCACCAATAGTGGTAGGAATCTTCGTGTTCGCAACGTCTTCCAGCATTCCTGCTCGCACAACGGCCTGCCTCACTTTGCTCAATCCTCCCACCCGTTTTCGTCCAAATTCACGGCGAAGAGTACTTTGCGACACACCGCAAAAACTTTCAAAACTCCAAGTCAAGGACGCAGAATTACCAGAGACAGTGGAATAGCGACTCACACGAGATCGAGCAACTGAAGGGCAGAATTGAGGAGCAAAGGGAACACCGAGATGGCACAGCGCCATGGTCTCAAAACAGTGGAGACGGGCAGCAATCCGCCATGGCCCAACTAAAACTCCATGGGGCCAACACCAGAGGTTAAGGCTCCGAATCCACCTACTCGGGGGAGGGGGGGGGATTCAGCAAATGAGTCGGTGAGTACGCGGCGATTTGCAAAGGGCACAAACAAACTTGACCCTCCAAAAATTCCCTTGCTATGAATTTTGCTTGAATCAGTGAACTTGCCATGCAACGTGAAGATAGAACAGAATTGTTTGGTCCAAAACCTCGAGAGACAAGCAATAGCCAATCCAAAGCTGCTAGGTATAAATTGCGACGGAGAGAATTGGAAACTTTAACTGATTTATTTTCTCAGTTTATTAACCTAATTTCCAAATAAGGATTAGGTTAGTTCTTTCCCACTAATTTGACGCCTCCTGGTGCTTGTGTATCCCAAGCTTGTACTGGAAGATAAACCCATGATTTCACTATTAGTGGGTGAGGATGTCCTTGAGACTAGGAGACAGGATGTTCACTATATGCCTACAAAGATGTGTATAGATTGTTTATCTATAGAATTCCACCAATAAAGAGAAAAAGATAAAGAAATCCTCTAAAGGCTTATTTTTTACAAAAGAGTTTTGGGATCTTATAATCTTAATTCTCCATCTTTGATGATTCTTGATTTCTTACAAATAATTCCAAGTGAAAGTTTTCTTTGCTTTTTAACCTCGTTTTCTAAAAATAGTATACTCATTTTTAAGAATGAAAAACAGGGTAATCATTTCTGTCAGTCATTTGTCCCATTTGTCATTTTGATATCAGGAATATTCCCTTACAAATATATTACCAAAATTGATATAACTGGATTATTAATGAAATAAGTTATGCATAATACATACATACACATATGTGTGTTTTTATGTTTATAATGTTTTGAGATGTTATTTTGATATCTATATATATATATATATATACAGGTGTGAAGTAATAAGATTGTATGATTTTATGACATTTTTTGAGAGTATTTTCTATCAGCAATGAGCAATGTTCAGTCTATTGAAAACTTGGCATTTTAATGACGAACCATTTTTCAATTACATTTTTCATTTGCAAAGGTTTCAAATAATGATATAATATTGTCAAATTGTTAAGACGCACCAAAAAATTCCGTTGTTTTTTTTTTTTACAAAAAAAGTGATTTTGGTTCATATTTGTTTGTTTGTTTGCTTGTTGTTTTTTTTTTTCCCATAATTTTTTCTTCATAGTCAAATAAACTGTGGTCTTCATTACACCTGTCGAAATCACCATGGTCACCTATTCCACTAACTTAGAGCCTACCACCTTCAACATTAGAATACCAATCCATGACTTCAGTCCTTGCATTTCACAAGACAATGGAAAACAAATCCATGGTAGGCTAACAAATCCGAAGCAGCGTTATCAGAACAATGGCATAAACTATCGAATAACGGAACCAGCGTTAGAATGGATCAACGGGGATGGTCCGAGTTGGCAGAGTTGGCACGGAGGCAGTCGCCGGTCTTCCATCCACCTGGCACCACGACAAAGCAGGATTCGAATTTTGGGGGGGGGGGGGAGTTTTCCCGGCACGTAATGGAGGAGCCAATAGAGCCAATGAAGGACATGGCCTTGACCGGGCTGCTTTCGGCCACTGAATTCAGTTCCGCATCGGCACAACTCTTGTGCTCGACCAAAAGCACTGGCCGCTCGATGCGCCGCTCCTGCACTTCCTGCGCTCTTCGCATTCTCGCTGTTTGAACAAGCGTAAGCGTTTCCTCTCTTTGAATTTTGCCTCGTCCTGTTCCGCAGCGGAATCTTGCGGCAGCTCCTGACGGACACACTCTCCGCATGTTTCATTGGGAATCTTGCGACGTCGATCATTGATTTGAGTGCCTTTTGTCTCGATTTGCATTTCTTGTTTGGTATCTAACTTGAAGTGCCGAGAATTTTAGGCCGCGTGCGTTGTCGAGGTGATCTTCGAGTTTTCCGTGCTGTGCTATGTATGGAAGATTTGTTTTTGAGAAGTCCCATTTCGCATTGTCTGTTGTGTAATGTCTGCTTATGTCACGGAATTAGCAGATTATTCTTGACGTTATTTGTGTAGATACACTTGGAATCCACCTTTCATTGTCTAATTTGCGTGTTTGTGTAGTATTTAATCGCGCTGATCAAAGATTTGTACTCTGTCTGGCTAAGCAACTAATAGATTTTGCTTTCAGTCTCGTTACTTTTGTCTTCTACGATCATGTTAAATTTTGCGCAATTATGGCTCTAGTGAAATAGTTTTTGTTGACATCTCGGATTTTCTTTTTCTCACAAGTTGTAGCTCATTGGTTTCAGAAATCAGCTCATGACTTTGCAAACAGCACAAATCAAGTATCATAAGGTCATCGTAAATCGCCATTGAAGCCACGCAAAGCAGTTCTTTCTCTCTCATTCTTCTGTCGGGCAATCGACTTCCAGAGTTCATGTGAGAGCGCACAACCTTGTAATGAAGAGCTTCAGAGCTCAGTCGAATCGTCATTCTGTAACATGCTTGACAGGGTTCCAATCCGTAGATGTTGCCCAAGGATCCAGCCCTCGATATGTCCGATTTCCATTCTGCACCTGCTCTACCCTTCAGGCCTTAAATATTCCAGGTTCAGAGAGAAGCTTCTTAGCAAAAAATCCTCATTTTCTGGCAAAGACGATATCTAGAAGGGGGCAGCCGCCGCAGCGATTTTCATTGATATCACCGAGAGCTGCAATTGCTACATCATCTGATGTAATGGGGGTGAGTGTTCATTATTTAATCGTATTCTCATTAGTAGTAATCTTGAATGATTGCTGCATTCATGTCTCATCTAACAACTTTGCGTTTTTGTGTTCAAGTAGGTGATCAACGAGTTCACGCTTGATGATGGTATCAAGCTTACGGTATGTTGCAGGTTTTAAGTGCCACATTGGTTCGTGCACTTACTTTTTTCGTTTTTTTTTCAGTTTTGTTTCGTGACAACTTTTCTTTCCGTGAACTCATTTGTAGAACAGCTGAAGAATGCTGTATGTCTTAGATATTTGCTACAGATTGTTTTTGGATATCTAAGCCTCTAGGTTTTCCACATTCTTCACTCTAAGAGAAGTTAAAGCGGGAACTTTTTGATGGGAATAGTTTCTGATAAGGTGCAATGGACTCCTGAGTTTATTTTGAGATCAGCTCGGCAGGTTATTTCTGCGTGGCTATTGCAGCTGCTTTATGAATCCTTCGAATGATGTGTTTTTGTGTTGCTACGTTGCTCTTACCTCCAGGTGAGAGCCCATGGTGCAGAAGTTGGCACACCTGCATGTGTCCAGCTGGAAGTTTGTAATTGCAACGTTGACTCTCTACTTCTGCATTGGGGTACATTACAATCGGGAAATGGGTAAAAGACTCTGCTACAAGTTAGTGCATTTCGGCTCATG
Source organism: Physcomitrellopsis africana (assembly GCA_036785485.1). Lineage (NCBI taxonomy): Eukaryota > Viridiplantae > Streptophyta > Bryopsida > Funariales > Funariaceae > Physcomitrellopsis > Physcomitrellopsis africana. The sequence continues at coordinate 246,390 of JAWRVF010000195.1, read as the reverse complement.
AAGCTTAAAATTAATCCGTTTATTTCAGCAGTTTTCTTATAGTTTAGGGACACAAAAGACGGTTATTGGCAATTTTGCTTGTCTACTGTAAGTATCTTTTGATATTAACACTCGAGGTGTTTCGTGCTGTGACTGAAACAGCGCTTGGATTGTGCCGGGAAACCTGCCAGACGGAAGCAAAGTAAAGCATGGAGCAGTACAGTCCCCATTTAAGAAGGTTAGTTTGTAAGAGACTATAGTTCTATAGACAATTCTGCCCTATCTGCTTTGTAGGATTTTGAACCACCAGTTTCAAGGACTTGAGTTAATCGAACGGAGGACTTTGATCTATTTATGAAGCATAACTGAAAGAAAAAGAATGCCAATTACTGGTGATATAGTGTGGCGTAGTTGAGAAATTCCAAGTTACACATACTACGACTCTGTGAGCTAATTGATAATGGACTGCTGGATATTGCAGTCTGGCGACACTGCTTCTTTGAAAGTTGTTTTTGATGATCTAAGTATTAACGCGATCGAGTTCGTCTTGGTTGATAGAAACAGAAATCGCTGGTAAGATCACTTTGTGCTGTCAGGAAAGATGTTCATGTCTTTTTCAATGCATTTGATGCAAATCGGCAGTCTGTCTATTTGATCCGAGGGCCCCGTTGATCTAGTTTTGACTTGAGCATAAGTGGATCAATCTTAAAGTGAACAGTGATAAAAACTTGCTCATATTCCAAATGCTTGTACATTACAGCCTGACTTCCGAGTCTATATCTTGTGTAGGTTTAAAATGAACAATTCGAACCTGCGCATTGATATTCCTCCGCCAAGCCTTAAAGTCTCTAATTATGATATTCCGGAGGAACTTGTTGGAGTCCAAGCCTATCTACGATGGGAACGTAAGGGGAGGCAGAATTATAGCCCTGAACACGAAAAGGTGATATGTGGTCCGAAGTGGACTTAAGACGAAGTTTTCACTGATTTTTGTATTGCCTAGACACATAAGTGGGCCTACCAAACAGCAACACTACTGCTAGTTAAAATGTCTCAATTGAGGCAGATTGTAGTAGAGAATTGTTCACATCACGCTCGCTCTTGCTTACTTGTGATCAAGGACTTCTTCGAAGTGCTGACTAATATATGAATTTAAGGAGGAATTGTGAGTGAATTGAAGTGTGAATGACAGGTTGAATACGAGGCAGCAAGAAAGGAGCTTCAGTTGGAGTTGGCTCAGGGGGTTTCCATAGCCCAACTCAATGCAAGGTTACTGGGAGGGGTGTCTGAGAAAGTGGATTCAAGCACAATAAGTAAAAGTGACGACCGCCGTGTGAAGCCTCAGGAGAAAATCGGGGAAATCAAGGTTCCGGGGAAAAATCTGATGGCTAAAGTTAATAGGAAAACTTGGAGTGCAGAGGAGCTTCTCAGCAGGTACACACTAGATGCATCAGTTGGACTTGGTTCCTCTCTTCCGCCTCAAGAACCTACCACGTTGCAGAAAGCTGCAAAAAAATTGGAAGCTGCTGACAACGATGAGGTCATAGTGAAGAAATTCTGTAAGGTTGGAGGTGACGAGCTTCTGGTAAGGAGTGTCTGTATATCTTCTTTTTTGGCGTCGTACCCACTGTAATGGATGCGTCCTCTTGTCTGAACATCTAATAGTCCCCAACAGACACTGTTTCCGAAAAGCACTCTTGTAGTGAAGCAGCTGGAATCTTCCGCACTAAAGGTTTTTCCTCGCATAGTTTAAAATTTAATCGATCATATGCACAGTTTATGAGCAATCTATGCCATGCAGGTACTTGCAACAAGGTCAGAGGGTAAGTCGTGCATTCATATTGGTACGGGCTTAAAAGAGGACCTCGTGATACGTTGGGCTGTATCGAAAGACAGAGAAAGAGAATGGATGGTACGTTCTACAAATTTTTATTAAAAAAATCAAACTCCGAACAACGTGTATTTCGATGCATTAATCAACCAAGCATCAAGTTGTCTTCCAAGATGGAAAAAAATGCTAACGTATCTGTGTAGGATTTCTTACTTGACCGGTGAGTGTTGGCGCAGTCACCTCCAGAGACACTTGTACCTGCTGAATCCACCTTCCTGGGAGGCACTGTTGAAACTCCGTTTATGAAAGGCTTTGCTGGGGACACTTCTCTTCAGGTTTTGCCTACATACCTTCGCATCAGTGTTTCCGTCAATCCGTCACTCTAAAGCACCAAAACAGATTCTTCTAATCTATTCGGACTTAGATGGATGATGTTTCTGCCTCAATACTCCTACTTAAAAATTCATGGAAAACAAATATTACTCGTAGATACTGATTTGGGTACTTCTGAGTACCGAGGTCGTCTTCGGATTGTTTGGCTTTTCTTCGATGCAGATGGAAGCTGGTCGACCCTTACTTTTGAAGTTCTACAGACGTTTTGTGGTCTCGGCTTTGTTTTTCTTACTCGAAGATTGCAAAACGTGTGATCACATGTAAAAACTCCTACATTTATCATACGTACTCATTTTAATATCTCTATGCTTCAGGGTGTGACTTTAAATCTAGGAGAAAACAAATTTATTGGTCTACCATTCGTATTGCGAAGTGGAAATACATGGTACAAGGATAATGGGTCTGACTACTATCTACCAATAAAGCCAGTGGTCAAGAATACGGTCAAGGTATCGTGAGAGCGGCATGTAATCTCTCTATTACTATAAGGTCTGAATGTCCACTTTGTCAAAGAAATCTTTTAAGAGCTCAGCATCAATGATATTGAGACGGAAATCCTTAATTTAGCAGATCCTTCTTCATGTATTTTAAAAATAATCTCATATTTCCTCTATGTTTCATGCTAAAATTTTCAATTTTAACAGGTTATTACGGATGGAAAAGGCATTGCGAAAGCATTCCTTGATGACATTGCAAGTCAGGAACGTGATGCTGAGAAATCCCTCATGCACAGGTGCGAACTCCAGCGGATTTTCAACCCATAAATGCTTCGAAAACTTCAAGAAATTTTCTAGTTTCTTATCTTTAACCCCTTCGTTTTTCAGGTACAATATCGCAACTGAATTGACTGAACGGGCAAAGAACGAGGGAATGCTTGCTTTAGTTGGAATATTAGTGTGGCTGCGCTACATGGCCACCAGACAACTGGTTTGGAACAAGAACTACAATGTCAAACCGAGGTTGGTTGTATTCTCTACTCCTTCAAGAGTTATACAGTTATATTGGACATTATATCATGTCATACTGCTCTCTGCATCCTGGTAAAACATCTATGCAGTTAGAAATGCTAATGATGACGCTGTAATTTAGAATTGATAGTAAGCTGACTTAAACACCCTTCCTTTCATATCAACAATTAAAACATTCTAAATTGGAGAATGGGCGAATTCTTGTCGTTGTTCGACAGAGAGATAAGTGCAGCTCAAGATAGAATGACCCTTCTTTTGCAACGAATTTTTGTGGAGCAGCCTGAGAAAAGGGAATTGGTTCGTCTTATTATGGCAACCGTTGGTCGTGGAGGACAGGGAGACGTGGGACAACGAATCCGTGATGAGATCCTTGTTATCCAAGTGAGTTCACTGTTCTGTTATCGTGCGTACTTAAAAAATGGTGCAATTTAACTTTCCAAGGCTCTTAGTACTATGTAATGAACTCTTCAACCGTCTATACTTATTCTACCTTATGCCATGGTTTGCAGCGCGAAAATGACTGTAAAGGTGGAATGATGGAAGAATGGCATCAGAAGCTTCACAACAACACCAGTCCTGATGATGTCATAATATGCGAGGTACATGCCCATTTGATCGTAAATATTCGGTGATCCTACTTAGTACTTCAGGGATTTTTAGCGATGACTTTGAGTGCACCCAACAAACCTTGAAAATACTGAATATATGATTGAGTGAGATACTAAATTTGTGTAGGCATGCACTTGTGTGCATGCATGAGATTGAAATTTGACGATTACCTGCATGTACCGTTGCAGGCGCTTCTGAACTACATCAAGAGTAGCTTCAATATGGACGTCTACTGGAAGACCCTGAATGAGAATGGTGTCACCAAGGAGCGGATGCTAAGCTATGACCGACCAGTTCGGTCAGAACCGAAATTCAGAGCTGACCAAAAGGATGGGCTGATACGTGACCTGACGAATTATCTACGGACATTGAAGGCAAATACTGGACATTTTTCTTTTTATTTTAATTTTGAATGTGAATTTCTCTTGTCTTGATTTTGTTTGTGTAGAATTGACCTTGAATTAGGTAGCTATCTTAATAAAATTTCTGAATATTTCATCGAATGTATTATCGTCTTATTTCTGTGATCTGTATGGTATGGCCATTCTTTGCTTACTAGATACTTTTGTTGAACCAGGCTGTCCACTCAGGTGCAGATCTGGAATCTGCCGTCCAAAATTGTTTAGGCTACATGGCTCAGGTTGGTCAATCCGTGTGAATTTTGAAGCATCTTTCTTTGAGCGAGCGTCTTATTTTCTTTCATGTAACCCTTTTCGTTTTTTATTTTTTATTTTTTATTTGTTTTATCACCTTTCCTTGAATGGGTCGACAGCGGTTCTAGTCCCTTAGTAAGCTTTTTAGGTTCCTGATAATTGATTTATTGACACTTAGGCTAGTTTGAACTGATCTTTGCACTCTCAACATACGAAGATGTTTCAGAAGCTGGTTTGTTTAATAGGTGCAGCATTTGTCCGAAAATACCACACTAAGTACGTCTCAATTTTGATATTTCTGCAGGGACGTCGTCACATGGGAGGACTTAAGATAGAACCGATTATTGGATTGCCGCCTGTTTTACCGGTACGTCTTTTTCGAACTCTAAGTTACAGTTCATTTAAAGTTAAAAAAATCAAATTACCTCTCATGTTGGGGACTGCCAGAAGTATTCATGCCAGGAGAGTAGCAGAAGCTCTTACCCACATTCAGGTCTCTCTATCTGAAACTATACATGATAGGTAGTAACGTGTCTTGCATTTTTTTTATTTCTGATATTATTACCAAACCACTGACAACTGTGCTTATTCATCTTTCGTTAATGTACGTGTTTCAGAGTCTACTTTACTTCGTGCTGGAGCACGTAGAAGATAAGAATATTCTCCCGCTTCTGGAGGTATTACACACATGATGTGTTGTATTGCAGTTTTGAATTCTAGTTTTTAAAGTATTTGAAACTTTTTTCTCACCATCTACATATGCAACCACCATGAGCGGTTACAGAATGGAATTTAACCCTGTCCCGCTATTAGAATCTTATGATTATGCTTGTGACCATATGACCTGGTAAATTTGAGAGTCGGCTGGTTTTCCTTGTATGGATCAGGCGTTGGGAATGTGAATATGAAAGTTGGAATTTTGTCAGTAAGCTGTATGACTTTAAAAAACAATTTCAGGGACTTCTGGAAGCTCGACGAGAACTGAGGCCTACTCTATTGAAGCCCCACGAGCGATCCCGAGATATCATCTTCTTGGACTTAGCTTTAGACTCAACTGTTAGAACAGCTGTTGAGAGAGGATTGGAGAGCATAAGCGAGAGAGGACCAGCAGTAAGTTTCTTTCTTTTAGAGCTGACATCATATCTGCATTATATGTTGCTTTCCTCTCATGCTTCACTTTTTATTATGATTATTATTATTATTATTATTATTGTTTATTTTATTTTATTTTATTTTTGGGTGCTACATCCATACACCTGTTCATCCTTGAGAAGCGAGTGTGCTTCTTCGTGTGTTTCTTCGTTATATTAGTGTGACTTTATACTGCTCTTATGTTGGTGCACTTACCACCTTCAACAGTTACTATTGCTTTGCAAATGAGTTGACTCATTGAAGCCATATTCTACATGTATATTTGATGCAGGAAATAGCAACGATCATCAGTATTGTGGTTGAGAATCTAGCATTGTCAAGCGACAACAATGAAGAGCTTGTTTATGGTTTGAAGGTAAGTTTGAGAATCCTGAAGGGATGCAGGTGTGGTGTTGAAGTCTTCCTGCTGATCTATTGGTGGCTCTTGTCGTTGAAACCTCTTTCATTCATATGTACCTTTTTACTACCAGATCCAACCTTTAAATATGAATAAATTGTCTTACTGAAAGTACTTGGCAGTTCAACTTTTGCAGGACTGGTATCTCGTTCTTGACATAATTAACAAGAAATCTGATAACTGGGCATTGCGAACAAAGGCAGTGCTTGATCGTACCAAGTTAGCATTGCAAGACAAGGCTGAATATTTCCAGAAGATTCTTCAACCAACCGCAGATTATCTGGGAAGTGTGCTGGGCGTCGAAGAGTGGGCTGTAAGTTTACCATGACTGTCATTTTTCAACCTGGTCCTGGTATTTTGATTTATAATGTGTTTGATAAATCAAGAACCTGTCTCTAATAATTTTGAAATATGTTTATCCGAGGCTTGTAGTACCAAGAAACACTCTTATATGTAATCCACCAGTTTTACAGCAGAAAGTAATAAAAGATTATGGTTTAGAAGTTTCTGCTAGAATTCTTGGATTGAAGACACTGTTATGTGATATATGAGAGCAAATATAAAACCAATAAAGCTGTCTTATCAAGCACTACTATGCGCAGGTCCAGATTTTTACTGAGGAAATGATACGCTCTGGTTCAGCAGCAGCACTTTCACAGCTTTTAAACCAACTAGATCCAGTTATTCGAAAAGAGGCAAACATGGGCAGGTTGGTAGACAATTTACTTGTGTTCTTCAGAAGGGCCATGCGTCTTCGTGAGGTGTTATTAAAAAAAATTGCTTCAAATATACTAAAGTTCTTTTCATCTTCCTTACCTTTCCCACTACTCGTTGTACTTCCCTTACTGCCCCTTCCTTAAGATAATTTCCCTAATTGCATAAGCTTTCTTCCAGGCATCTTTCGCATTTGAAAAGCTATCTTTATCAGCAGTTTAATGACTCGATCTATTTTTGTATGATACAATTTGCAGCTGGCAGGTTATCAGCCCTGTCAGTGTTAAGGGGTTTGTGGAGGTGATTGATAGATTAGATCAGGTGCAAGAGAAGGTATACAATAGGCCCACAATTTTGGTTTCAGGGCGCGTAACAGGCGAGGAAGAAATTCCCGATGGGGTTGTTGCCGTCTTGACACCTGATATGCCTGATGTCCTCTCCCATGTTTCAGTCCGTGCGCGTAATAGCAAGGTGACCCTAATGCACAAAGTATTTGTTCGATGTCGAATAGTGATTATTCATGATAAGTATTACTCATGTAACAATTCCTTTCCTGACTTTTAGACTGATTTACAGCAACCCCCCATAGTATTTCTATTCCACTTACGTAGTAGGATTCGGAAGCCTACGTTGGTTGTATCAGTACTGGATGACAGCAGCGATATGATGCGTTAGTTTTAGAATCGTGAGTGAATGTATCGTTCTTTTTGTTCAATCTTAAACTCCTAGGCTCTGGACTTCGCAGGTTTGTTTTGCAACATGCTTTGATTCAAATGTCTTCTCTGATCTCCGGCACAAGGATATGAAGGCGCTTTCAGTCTCTGTGTCAACGAATGCGGACTTATCTTACCAGTGAGTCACTAAATGGTTTTTGCACATAATTCAGTGAGGCACTTTTAGTTCTGGATATTTTTGTGTGCCAGTGATGAAAAGAGGACTGAAGCTGATGCGGTGTGAACTTTGAGAACATGTGTCTCCTTAGACTAGTAACAGTTGTACCTTTTAATGATTTCCACTCCTTGCAGTGATATCGGTGATTCAGATGTTTCCAGTGCGAATAGTGAAGAAAGTACCACACCTCCTCCACGGATCACTCTGAAGAAGAAAGAATTCGTCGGAAAGTATGCAGTATCATCGAAGGACTTTAATCTGGATCTGGTAAGTTCAGCTAACATGGAGATAGAACACTTCTTATGCAGACAACTTCATTTTGAATATGGTGTGTGGATGTCCACAACATGAAATGCACATAAATTCAGAGTTGAGTGAATCACCTCAATATGCACATAACATGATCTTGTCGATTACAATCTTGTTGTGAACTTGGGGATGACTGTGCAATTGTTGTGGCCTCATTGTGCAGGTTGGTGCTAAGTCTCGCAACATTGCCAATCTAATGGGCAAACTACCCTCGTGGATCCGTCTTCCAACATCTGTTGCGGTGCCATTTGGCGTGTTTGAAAAAGTGCTAACAGCAAGTGTTAACAAGGTGAGTTGGTCATCAATTCAGCTATCCATAACCTTTTGATAGAGTGCGGCATTATTCATTTCGTCCGTTCGAACATGCTAGTTCTTTTGTTGACATTTATCATGATTTCTCTTGAGAGTATTTGCTGCATTGCTTGAAGTGTATTAAGTAGCCCTTCTGTATGTGCTAATGTATCTTGAATTCATCACTTATCGTAGGATGTGGCTTCAGAAATTGCAATTATGAGCAAGCATCTGTATGAAGGCAATTACAGTAAACTGACAGATATTCGAAAGACTGTGTTACGCTTAGAAGCACCTCCAGCGCTGGTAAGTTTATCTGTTTCCAATACTATCATAAAGATCGTTTAAAGTTTTTGTTATTAAGTTCCGTTAACTTTTTAGAACGCTGAACTTCGAGATCCAATTTTCAACTCCATACGTCCAAGTAGCTTAGTCTTAGAGTAGTACAACAATTGGTTTTGAACACGCTTCAGTTTTCATGTATTTTTGTTGATGGCATAAATACATCCCGGAATGCCAACAGATTCATGAAATAGAAGAAGTCATGAAAAGCTCAGGCATTCCATGGCCTGGGGATGAGAGTGAGGAAAGATGGAAGCAAGCCTGGACCGCAATTAAACGAGTAAGCCTCCCCACCCCTTGTTCACATCACATGGTGTTCTAATCTTAATCTGGGAGAATGGACGCATTCCTCGAAAGCACTCCGTCGATAGCGGCGTCAAAGATTTCACGTCTCGATGTACTGTTTCAGTCAGTTTTTTAAAATCAACATACAGGTTCTAGATTTAATAACCTTAAATGGGCTATTCAAAATAGGGTAGTCTAAAAATAGGCTGGTGCTGCTTCTGAAGTTGGTTGTAAATTGTAGAACATGATTAAATAAATGTAGCAAACTAGCTCATTATCACTAGGTTTTGAGGGGAAGTGTTTGGCAACGCATATTTACATTTGAGGGCTACTGGAATATAGGTGTGGGCTTCAAAGTGGAATGAAAGGGCCTATTTCAGCACCCGCAAAACCAATATAGACCACAGCGACTTGTGCATGGCGGTGTTGATTCAAGAGATAATTCAAGCTGATTATGCCTTTGTCATTCATACCACCAATCCATCCACTGGGAATGAAACTGAAATTTATGCGGAGGTAATTCCTTAGCACTCCTCATACAGTGCAACACTTGACAACAGGGCGAATCTTAATTTCAATATCAGACGATTCTGTATTAGTTTTGGCTGACGAGAATGTTTTATTGAATACATTGATCCAAGCTTATCTTATCCGTACCATCAAACGTCTGAAGGAATTGCAGTTTCAAGATGAAAATATGGTAATGGACTCTGATCATTCGAATGCTGTTTTGAATCTAACAGGTAGTTAAGGGCTTGGGAGAGACACTTGTAGGAGCATATTCAGGCCGTGCGCTTAGTTTTGTCACCAAGAAATCCGACATGAAAAATCCGAAGGTTCCTGCTTACCCATCTACCTGCGAAGAGTTTATTGCTCTGAGAGTGTAATTAGCAGTCTTCCCTTTCCAGGGCCATATGTAATTTGAGACATCTGAAAGCAGAGCTTGGCTTCATGCATCTTACTTAACAATCAGAGATTGTGCAGAATGTTTCACAATCTTGTGAAGCTTGTATCCCCACCGATCACCTGTGATATTTTAACTGAATTTACTTGTACTGCACGAGACGCTCATATTCGACGACTTCAGTAACTCTGTCTCGCGTGGCAGGTGTTAGGTTATCCTAGCAAACGAGTGGGATTATTCATAAGGCAATCAATCATCTTCAGGTCAGATTCGAATGGAGAAGACTTAGAGGGCTATGCAGGAGCTGGTCTTTATGACAGGTACTTGTCTTTTACCTGGATGATCGCCTGCTCCTTTCTGATAAAGACAATTTATTTGTAGACGATTGATTCGCATCTGATTTAGTCATCCAAACTGTGATAACACGCGAGTGCTGTCGGTTGCACTGCAGTGTACCCATGGACGAAGAAGAAGAAAGAGTAGTTGATTATTCAACAGATCGTTTGATCTTGGACGAGGCGTTCCAAAAGACAACACTTACAAAAATTGCTGAGGCCGGACTTGCGATTGAGAAGCATCTCCAATCTGCCCAGGACATTGAAGGTGTAGTCAAGGATAACGAATTGTTTATTGTTCAAACAAGACCACAAATGTAGAGTATTTGTTATAAATTCTTATGGTTTGATACAAGGTAATGTTATCCAATTCGAGTGTATGACCAAACGAGCTGCCAATTGTCAGCCAATAATAAAATAAATAGAACCTAAATGGGGAGCTGGTAACTTACATGCCCTATCATTCACTGTAAATCTTGCCGACATATGAACTTGTATCCAACTCTGGGAGGGATCTGTTGCAAACCATTAACAGTCAATTTATCTGTATACAGAGGCCCGTCTTAGTTGCACGATTCCGTCTTGTTCTAGACACTATAACATGCAGCACTGCCGCAGGCTATCTCGTAGTGTCACAAACTCGAAGGCCTCCTCTGAATTCTAAATAGAATGCATAATTCAACACCCTTCAGTTCGACTCGCCACGCTAATCAAGTTTCGGTTGCGTTTGCAAGGCATCTGAAACTCTTTCAGGAAGCTACACACAAATCTTCAAATTGATTTCCATACCAACTGAACGCTATTCCACTAATCCACGAGTCCAGTTGTTTACTACCACAATGATCATTTCTACACATCGCTGACTCTAATCAGCACACCCGTGACGGATGTCAGAAAGCAATTAGCATACAAAGAGAAAGCATTGCAATTAACAACGCAAAACGTGATCAAAATCAAGCCGACTTGGACTCTCAACACCACAAACATCTAACACTCGAGGACAGCCAGGGCTCGAGGACATTCAAGGCCCATCTGCTCAAAACTCATGGATGAGAAGAAGAATTGATTCTTGTAAAAAAGCATATAATACATTTCTAGTGACGAATAGTTAGTCCCTAAACTGCTGATACATTGTTAACTTCTCTGCTACGCGCTGCTTTCGCCCTCCAGGATTCTTGAAGGGAGGGTGGGACGAGCAGTGCCGGAGCTCTGCCCTCCTCGTCGCTGCAATCTTCTACAGCAGTGTACATCATGGAGGTGGATCCCAGCATGTCAGCCCCAAATCCACACGCCCGAAAGAAGGGCCTGGTGTCACGACCGGCCATCACAGAGATGTCGCAGATGCCGTGCCGCGAAATGTCTCGCACGAGCCGCTGCATGAGACGGCGACCAATTCCTTCCCCTTGGAGTGATGGCGCCACGGCGACGTCGTGGATGGAGGCCGTGAGGGTGCGATCAGAAGTGGCGCGCCCGAAGGCAACCAACGTTCGCTTCTGCGAGGTGCGGGTGTTGGTGCCCGCCTCAGGTCGGTCAAGAAAGTAATCTTCCTCCAGCTCCCCTCGTATGTACATCGCCACCACGATGAAGCTATGCTGAATTGCGCGTTGAAGCTTCACCGGATTCACTTGGAGCAGTGACCCATCGGGATTAAATTTGGGAAACTGATCGCAGTTCTGGGAAGTGGAGGCCAACAAGGCCCGCAATTCTGCAATGTCGACGTCCTTCCAGTTCGTAGACATCACAAGATCCCTGTATCGCTCCTGGTGCCGCACGGACAGAATTCCTGGGCGGTTAATGGCGCGTGACGGCAATGGCGCTCTCGAATTCAGACTCTCAACATGAAACTGCCAAAGGCGGGATTGCACTGGCACGGAGCTCTTGCTGCAAAGTGGAAACTTGAGAGTTCTGGGATAAGAGGGACGAGCCAATCGACCCAATGGCGCATCCATCACGGGGCAGCTGACAACATCAGCACGTCGGAGTCCATAGTGCCAAGGCGAGGCTTCTAGATTGCAAGGACCCGGGACCATTGAAATGAAGCAACAACAAAAACAAAAACAAAAACAAAAAAAAAAAAAAAAAAAAAAAATCACATTCAAACACAAAGTAAGAACACCGAATCCTCTCGACTAACTCACAGCATTCCAAACAATCAAAAGTTCAATCTCTGCCTTGTTTCTGCACCCACACAATGAGCAATGGGTAACAACACATCCATCATGTTATCCTGAAGGGGAGAGGGGGCAGCACTGGCATGAAGTGGAGTTGGGTCACTCCCACTTGCAACTGTGTTTGAATTGAGTCGCTTCCAAGTCGAATTCGCGTGGGCTGTAGGGTCGTAGGGGGATTGCAATCTGGCTATGCTTGGGGGGGGGGGGGGGGGGAGAGACAACAGGGAGCAGTGCTGGAGTCATGGATGAGGAGGAGGAGGAGGAGGAGCAGCAGGAATAGCAGCAGCAGAAGCCTGATCCATGTCCTGGGATTCGATGCAGCCTCAAAGCCACACCCACGGATTGGCCGGCTCGCCAAAAGCGGAGGCTCAAGATGATGTGAGGAAATTGGGTCTCCGGGGCCTGATTTTCTGAAGCTCAGCCAGGAATTGAGTGAGGTCTGAATACTGCTGACCACTTTTTTCTCTTCAGTTAGCACATTTGCATGATTATTTTGGTGATGCATATCCACATAATAAGAGTAATAACAACAGATTTGACATAGGTTTTGTGGGAATGTTGTTGTTTTTATTTTTATTTTATTTTATTATTTTAAAAATTAAAAATTAAAAAAAAAAACTTTGTTTCTTCATTTTCTTCTTATGTATGTTTTTATTTCTTTTGTTTTAATCTGCTTCTGTATGGATCTTATATTATCAAGTTTCATTGGATGACAAGAAAATAAATGTCATGGTTGTAATAAAATTGTGTATGTACCCGTGTATAATTGTTGAACATCTTTTCAACATGCAATTATTTTACTTTTCAAGGATTTAAAGCATTAATCTAACAAAATTACAAATATTTAATCTTTTTTTTCTAAAATATTACTAATAAATGAATTAGAGTATATATATGTATGTATATGTATAGATATACATTTTAACATCACAAACTATTTGTTAATAAATTAATGCATGTTTTTTATTATCTGTATAAATAAAATAAAATTACTATTGTAAAATCAAAAATAATATATCTGATTTTCAAAAATATAGGAATCATATGATATTTGTTTTAAAATTGATTCTATTAATTTAAAAAAAGATGTATTTTTATTGATTTATATGCATATTTAGGTAAATTTAAATTAAATACTAGTCTGGTTCTTATGTTCTTGTATTTGTTTTACAAACAATCCTTTGTTAGAGCTTTGAAAAAAATTAGAGTAAAACTGGATGTATTAAGTCTTTTGAGCCTTAAGTTTTCTAAATTTTTCTGATTCTCAGTAAAAATAAATATAGATTCATTTTGTTAAAAATTATTTTAAATTATTTACAAACTCAAAATCCACAATCATGTATTTTAAAATGGTTAGAGAAATATATTTCATATAATATTAATTAAAAAAAACAAAAACTAATTAAAATTCATATTAAAATAAATAATAAGATTTTTTTCAAATTTTAACAAAAAATAAATTATGATGTTTTTTTCTTTGATAAGTATCTATGACACTAAGCAAGCAAGAGAGACATTAAAATAACAAAAAAGACTTGCAGCAATTTAAGAGATAAGTCAAGACAATGCATAACTTTAATTTACACATGTAAAAACTTTAAGTGCACAGGGTATATTAGAATATTAACAAAAGTAAATACATTTAAATTATAAATTAAATTAAAAAAATTTGTTACTACTAAATCTTGTAATTAATCTATAACATTTAATCAATAGTTTTACAGTACTTAAATTTTTTGTTGTGTGTTTAATAGAAAAAAAGAAAAAAAGAAAAAAAGAAAAGATTATATATATCTATATATATGCATACAACTACATAAAGAACAATAATATAACATAGATATAACAATAAAAAGATATTTTTCTTTCAAATTTTATTCAATCAAAATTATTAATGGATTGCTTTTGAAAAGAATTGACTAATAGTAGATTGATCAAAACTTAAATTTTAGTCTTTGTAATATGCTTTTGTAAATTAAAATGAAAATTTATTTTATGTAAAGATTTTATTTTTATCATTTCAAAATTCCTAGTTGAAAAATATTTTTGGAATCTTAAAATATGTACTTTTATTAATTTCTAAAATAATTATAGTTGAATCAAACTTGCCTCTATATAATTTTTGTAATTTTAGAACATGTATACAAGTATATAATATCATATTTAAAAAATAAATATTATATATTATTTTAATTTAAAGTTTAAATTTAAAGTTTTTAAAAATGGGTCTTAATATTTATAAGTTTATTTTTTATAAATATGTGCATATTTCATTTTTTACCACCAAATTAATTTTTATTTTTGTTGATATCTCAATGTTTACAAAAAGATATTTCAGAATACACATTTTTAGTATTAAATATATTTTAGTGGTTTAAGATTTTTGTATAATTCATGCATTGAATTCTAACCATGTCTTAATATTTTTTTGTAATAACTTTGTTAATGCCGTTGAAAAATTCAAAGTTTATTATATATAAAAATCTTTTAATAGGTCACATATGTTTCTATAATTTAACATTAGAAAATATTTTTAAAGTTAACAAAAAATAAAGTGCATTAGTATATTTTTAAAGTTAACAAAAAATAAAATGCTCAGTAGTGCCCTAGTTATAGTTTTCCATCAACCAAATAAACAAATTTGTAGCATCACCCAACTAAATGGAAAATATAAACAAACATAATTAGAGAGAGGAAGACGAGGAGCACCGCAGAAAAGCAACGAGAGAGAGAGAGAGAGAGAGAGAGAGCGCGCGCGAGAGAGGAGAAGTGTGAAAGGGAAACAAAAGGGAGGGGGGTTCAAACACACAAGCATTTGAATCCCAGGGAGGAGGGGGGCTACGCGAAGAACCACCGCCTGGTGACGGGGGATGACGTGGCAGCCAGCGCGGCCAAGTTACCCGGGGTAAGAAAGCCCAGGCAGCCTATAGAGACGGACGCAGCGCCGCACGGTTACGCGCGAGGGGAAGGGGGAGGGAGGGGGGGGTGGGGGTTGTTCGGGGGGAGGGACTTGAAGAGAGAGAAGGCGAGGGAGAGGGAGCCCAGCCCAGCATCACTGCCTTGCACCCTCCTCCCCTCCCTCCTCCCTCCTCTGTTGCTGCTATTCCCTCTTCGACGATCTTCTCCTTTCTTCTCGCTTACTTTGTTTCTCTTGTTGTTGCTTTTATTCTCTCCTCATTAGTGTCTTCCGATTTCTTCCCTCCCTTGCTCGCTGTCGTTTTTTGGGAGACTTGGGTGCCAGCAATCGCTTGGTTCGGGTTTTGGGTGCAGTTGTTCGCATCCGCACCGAGAGCGTTGCAGGCCGCGCATTGAGCTCCAGGGCGTGTTTTTCGGTGATTCGGGAACCTTCGGGGAATACCCACCAGGTATATTTTGCTGCGGCTTGGTGAGATTGAGCGAACGAGCGTGGGAAGTCGCGAGGCGGCTTGAGTGTGCGTGTGCGTGTGCGTGTGGGGTATGTCTGTAAGGAATTACACAATTGGGGTACAAGGCATTGACCTTCTATCTGTCTTGATCGTGGTATAGGTGTAGACTTTTGGTGGATTTGGGGACCGGTTTCATTGGCATCGTACCAGTTTCGCTGCTCGTATGGAGTATTGTTTCGGCCTTTGCGCGCGCTTAGAATCAATTGTAAAAAAGAGCGTGGTGTCATACATGGGGTTGATTTGCGGTGTAGCATAGGCAGCAGCCTATTCACCTCCTCCTTTTTCTTCTTGGGGTTAAGGCTATAAAGGCAATGCTGTTTCTTATCTGAACAGTTTTTGATAAGTACCGACAGCCATGTTTATAAGTTCTCAGGAACTGCGGTGTGTTTAGTCTCCGTAGCCCGCATCATCATGTTCCAGGTTTTATTACACCGACTGTTTTGTACTCTGGAAATCACATAGTTTCTCCACCTCAATTATGTTCTCATTTTTACCCTGGGCATTGCATTCAAATTCCCTGGAAAAGTGATGCGCGAGAGTGGTTGGTAGAGGAGATGATCGTGTCTTTTTCTGAGAGAGACATGGCAGAATTATTCGAGCTTGGCTGAACTTAGCTGCATGCCTTCGACCTAGCAAACCTGATGAATGATTCATTAGGTTTAAAGGTGCACCATTTCTAGCAATATAGGTTCAATTCATTCTCCAAGTCGATCATGGAATCCGAATGGGTTTTAGCTACTCGTACGGTGGATTATTAATATTAATATTATTTCACGTTTTATGAGCTCGAGCTGATTTTAGTAGCAGTGGTAGGAGTTAAAAACCTTGCAATTTATTGCTCTCTTTGTAGTGCAACCTTATTGGTCTTAAAGTCAAGCATCAGATTGTGGTTTAGGGAAATTGTAGATAGGTGTTACAAAGATGTTTTGTTAATCATTAATCAGTACGCGGAGTACAAGTACCAAACAGGAGGTGCTATCTTTTTTAGGTCATTATGTGAGTATGTTTGTTACGGTTGTGCTTTATTGAACAGCATTAAGATGCTTATCTGGCCCGAATGCCCGTATTTGGAGGTTTCTTTAGCCGCCGTAGGGATAGGTCAATCTCCATGAGGTTTGGCACGAGATCATCTGAATAGTCTGTTTGTAGAGTAGTAGTAGGAACTCAATAAGGGACTTGTATCATTTCACATTCCAATATTCTTTTTATGTCTTCGATTAGCCTACTTCTAGGGGATTGCATCCCACACAATTGAAGTTTGGGGGTCTGGAGCAGAATAAGCGGGTATTTTACAAATTTATGTTGCTTAATATTTCACATGGATGCTAAATAGATCATAAATTAAAGTTCCTACGTCTTGCTACCATGAATTTACGTTTCCAATCAGTTAAATATTTTTCAGCTACTAGTATCTATAAGACCTGAAATGATCCTTGGGCATAATTCTATATTCAATATTTCTTTCTCCCCTTCACTTTCGATCTCCTTCGTTTGTATGCTTGAACATGATGCGCACTCATTTGAAAGGCATTCAGAAAGTTGCTTTTTATGATATTCCAGATAGACTAAATGCTTTCAGCTTACAGTCAATCACGCTTCATGAGGTGGATTTCTCTTGTTCTGCTCATTAAATCTAATATTCATGAGAAGTATATTGCAGCCCTGCGGTCCAGAGTAGTCAAGCATCATCTATTTTGAAGTCTGATATCAAGTTGGAGATTGGGTGATAATAGCTTTAATTTTCTTTATGGAAATTTTCATATTCGTTCTGGTTTGCTTATATTTTCGTTTTTCTTTCTCATATGTCTTTTACAGGTGACATTGTTCGCTTACTTTTAAGGATGCGCCACATGATGGACTTTTGAAGGAAGCTCCCGAAGTCGGCGACTGCTGCTGCTACATATGGTTCCTGAGTTGAAGGAGGCATTTTACAGAATTGAAATCCTTTGAATTGTGGTGATTATGGACGGCTGTGAGTGTGAATTTCAGGGGTAACTGTGTCTCTTTCTTGCTCATTTCCCATTTATGTGAGTGGATTTTGGGATGTAAACGTTGTTGAGAGGAGTGGACGTGGATGTGAGGAAGGATATGGAAATGCAAGATTCTGGTTATCTGGCAAAACTTCAGCAGAAGTTGGGGAACCAGGGAATCGGGCTTCCGTATCTTGCAGCATCGCGGCTGTCCCGGGACTGTGGTGTGCGAGTGTAAACGAGGAGGCTAGGTGTGACATCTTTCACAATGGCTCAGCAGACATCCCGGCTGCATCGCCTTCTTACGCTTCTTGACAGTATCCATACACTTCTAGCGCATGCTTCCAACTCGATTTGCTTTGAGCAATCCTTTCACCTTTCTTCTTGTCGTCTAGTTACGTCCAGTATCAGATGCTAAAACGATTATGCCCGACTAAGTAGTAGTTAGGCCGTCAAGCCGATGTTGAAGTGGATCGTTTTTTTTTAAAATTTTAAATCAAATTTTTTTTCTGTTTTTTTATTTTTATTTTTATAAATATATATGGCTTCGTTGACATGTCGTCATAAGATGTTTCTTGCACCCGGATTGTTCTAAAGATGTATCATGATGTTTTGGAATTGCTTTTGCGGTCTCTCATTGCACCCTGGATGTAAAGGAAGGCACGGTGTACCTTCAAGGTGTGCGTTTTTATCTGACCCATTAGAAACCTAACATCAGGTGGTATCATCTAAAAGAAATCCTCGTTGATACCTCATCCTTCCGCTGTGGCTCTAGTCTAATTGTGTGTTGGTTTAAGTTCCGTGCGTCTTCCATGTCATTGTTGAGGGATTGTGCACCTTGACTGAAGAATAGCGGGATCCGCATCAACCACAAGGAGGACAGCAGCTCGACAAATTGGTGAAATTGCAAAGCAGCACCGAGGAGAACTTCGACCACTTCTTAGACGGGTATAACAACAACAACAACAACAACAACAACAACAACAACAACAATAATAACAATAATAATAATAATAATAATCATAATTAGATTTTCAATGCTGATAAATAGATCATACTTTGAGCAGTGTCTTTGATTGAGGTTACACCTAATCCAGAAGCCTCTTACAACTTCGAAGTTGCGATGACAAATACTATAATATTTGCAGGTAAGGCAATTTTTGCGGAGCAAGAGCTGGGATACAAGGGTGGCATCTGCGCAAGCCATAGGAGCTATTGCAGAAAATGTGCCGCATGTAACCGTGAAGGATTTGCTTGCAAAAGCTGAAGCAGAATTAGGAGAAATAGGCCACTTTGAGAGCAATTTAGAGACCCTGGTTTTCCATGAGAGTGAAGATGGTACTCTTACTTTCCAGAGGTAAAAATTCTTATTACGTATTTAAAGAAGCAGGTCTTATTGATGTATTCTTCTGTTTGTTAATACGTTCATCTATCAAGTACATGTGCTGATTGTTTGTGATGACTCTTGTTTGGTCTGATGTGTCTATGAACGATCGGGTTAAATCCGCGGATGTCTAGATTTGGAAGAGGATTCATACATTCGGTTTAGAGCAACTGATGAACTAGCAGTTTTAATTGAATGTCGGATTAAGGATTTCGAAAACTTCTCCAGGATTCCAGCGATTTATTAATTCTTGCTACTTGCAGGTTTGACATGCAAGGAGTGCTTGAAAATGGGGCCCAGTTGTTATCATCTGGAGGACAAGAGTATGACGTGGGAGTTGACAACTCCAAAACCCCTGCTGAACGATTGGCTCGTCAGAAACAGAATCTGCGTCGCCGCTTAGGTTAGATGTATTTATTTTTCTTGTTCGTCTTGTCAAGTTATTCAAACGAGGGTTCTTTAGGAAATTTTGTTACAAATTAATCTGACATGATGCATGACTATTGCTTTGTGTGAACCTTGGTGAGCTTCTCACTTTGCATACGTTGCTCCGTTGTACAATATCAGTCGATCGCTGCAGGTGCCTCAAGAAAGCATGCAGTACTTGAGACTATTTTTAGTGAAGATGTGGTTCTAACGGGAATCATGGAAGGTGGTTCAGGACTTGATGGATGCGAGCAGTTCATGGATGTCAATGATATGATTCGTGACGAAGATCTCTTAGGACATCGCGGAGCAGCTCATGCTAATGGAGAAGCATCAGCTCGAGACTTTTTTGTTCAACCACAACCTCATAAGCAGGAGGTTCATGAACTAGTGGCTACTATGGTACCGGGTGTTCTTTCAAGAACTTTAAGCGCTAGAGAGCGGAACATGTTGAAACGGAAAGCCAAGGTGTTACCTAAAGATGGTGCGAAAGAGTGGGGAGAGGAAGAGGAAGTTGAGGAGCCGACTGCTAAGCGTACTAAACAAACTAAGTCTGTTATGTCTGAGCAGGCACAGGGTGGAGATACGAAGGTATATTAGTTTGGACATTAGTGTAGGTTTTTAGATATTTCCGCAGAAGTAAGATGCATTTAACTTTGTAATGCAATTTTTTTAGCGTGTTTTTATGTTTTTTCCCCTGATTGGAAGCTACTTTTACCTGTTGCAATGTAGCTTCATTCTTGCTGAACAGGATTTGGATTTGGATTTGGATTTGTCGAACATATATGTATATCCTGTAGCTTCAGTACCTAATGCTGAGCATGAGAGGTGACTTTTGAGTTGTTATGGCGTGGTGCAGCTTGTGGTAGATGTTGTATTAGATAATGAGAATCTAGAGGAAGATACTGATGGAGAATGGCCCTTTAGTCACATTGTGGAGCTCCTCATCAACGATATGTTTGATCCAGGTTTTATTTTATCCAGTTCATGTTGTTTTTTTCAGCTCATTTACATTATTACATGGTGTTATGTTTTTGGCGCGGATTTAGGAGTTTTGGTACTTTAAAACACCTTAAGTAAATTGTTCTATCCGCTAATATCCTTGTTCATTAGATCCACTATTTATCGAGTACCTTTAGCGGTTTTTATGCTTTGCTCATAGCCATTTTGACGTTTGCTGTGGAGTCTATGTACAGACATCAACTAATTTCAGTAATGTGGATCTATTTGACAGTCTGGGAGGTACGACATGGGAGCTTAATGGCATTGAGAGAAATTCTGAGTGTTCAAGCAGCATCCGCTGGTGTCACGGCCCCAACTGTGGAGTCTGAATCAGAAGCTGAAGCAGTGGAAGAATCAACACCCATTAACTCATCAGTTTGTGATGTCAATGAATCTGAGAAAGAAATTCCATCCTCAAGTCCCCACAAGGAAAGTATGATAGATCTAAATTTAGACATACCAACAGAGGAAGACAATGGAGGATTAAAAAAGGGTGAGGAAGATCCATCACCAGCTGTCCACAATCACAATTGGACTGGGATGCCAGAAGTTGTAAACAGCAAGCCTGACTGGATGAAAGCAGACCAGGTCCCTGTTAAAACAGAATTAAGTTTGGGTTGCATGAAATCAGGATCGAAGCCAGTTCACTTGAAATCTGAAGGCCTAAATGCAATGAATTCTGAGTTAAATTTGGAAATGGGTAGAACCGAAGGTTTGAATGCGTCAAAACCTGAACTTGATTTGGAATTGGGTATGATTAAGTCGGAGCTGTCTTTAAGTGCTGTGAAACCTGAGTTGGACCTCAACATGGAGGTGGAGTTAGATCTTAACATGGAAATGAAAGAAGAGCCATTGACCGTAAAAGATGAGCCATTAACAGTAAAAGAAGAGCCATTGACTGCGAAAAAAGAGCCGTTGACCGTGAAAGAAGAATTATTGACTGTGAAAGGAAATCCAGTAAATGTGAAAGTAGAGACAAAATCAGAGAATGAATCGCAGTCAAATCTGTCCTGGCATGTTCTTGCTCCTGCAAGTGTAATTAAAGAAAACAACGACCCAAAGGTTGTAACAGCCGCAAAGAGAGCTCTAGCTGCAAACATCGGATTTCTACAAGATTGTACTATTCGTCTACTCTGCGTCTTTGCCCTTGATCGGTGAGTATACTGACAACATCCATTGGCTTCACGGGTGTAAATAAACTTAGTAGTAGTTACAGTGGTTCATCTTTGTAGCATGTATCTTGGTTATGGAGCTGGGATAGAATTTTTAATGTTGAGATTTACTTTCTTATGCCTACAAGTTAGTTGTGCTGCAAGCTGCACAACTGTTGAATCAATAGGATTGGGATGGTCTGGTTCTGCGTTGAAACTGTGATGTTGACGCAGGTTTGGAGATTATGTGTCGGATCAAGTGGTAGCGCCTGTTCGGGAAACATGTGCACAAGTGATGGGAGCTGTGATGAAGCAGATGCCACCACCTCTGGTTCATGAATCACTGAGCATTTTACTCCAAATGCAGGTACGTTGCGACACCAAGGCATATATGATGGGTTCTGTTGATGGTAGAGATGGTGCGGGACAATTTCTATTCTAAAGAGTTTATTGTTACAGCTTCAATGGTTTCTTTTCTGAAGAAAAAGTTGATAAGCATTGTTACATCAAACATCATGGTTGGTTTTTCTTTGCGTATCTATCACGACTCTAGGCTTCATGGTTTGAATAGTGTCAGAATGCGAACATGGCTATCATTTGATACATCTTGAGACGAGTGTGGGTATTTATACAAGTTGGGCAACAGAATCGCCCTGAGTGGGAGGTGCGACACGGGAGCCTATTGGGTATCAAGTATCTTGTAGCTGTTCGTCAGGTATATCTTTCTTAGTTCCTTTGTTATCTTGAGAACTGTGCAAATTTTTTATGAAATGCCGTGTTTGCGAGGTTTTCAGCGAAACATGTTCAAAATGTTTTTAAACCTCAAAGAATTCTGTGTTGTACTTTCTGAAGCATGTCATGCTTAGACGAAGATGTGCAAAACCCTCAATAAGCTCGCAATTAGACATCTGATGGACTTTCAGTAATCAGCTTCAAAACGACGATAGTAAATTTTTCGTTTTGCACAATAAAATTTGTGGTAAGCCGTGGTTTGAGGCGTCAATTTTGGTTATCTTGCACAGGAAATGCTGCAGGAACTGTTACCTCGAGTCCTTCCGGCCTGTATGGCAGGCTTGGAGGACGCAGACGATGATGTACGGGCAGTGGCTGCAGAGGCTTTGACTCCAGCAGCAGCTGCTATAGTTGCATCTGCTGGTGCAAAACATGTCACTGCTATCCTGTTGTCCCTTTGGGATATCTTGCTGGACCTGGATGACCTCAGCCCATCAACTAGTAGGTGAGTTTCAATTATTCCCTGCTTCATTGTCCGCGAAGCTCTGTTCTCTATTGGTTAAACCCAGTTTATTTACAGAGCATGTTCTTGTATTGTGGCAGTGTTATGCACTTGTTAGCTGAGCTGTATTCTCAGCCACAAGTGGAGTCTAAAACAGTGACGGAAAAGCCAATGTTGCTGGATTTGAATGAGACTATGATGGATGACATCTCAGGGAGCGATAGTGCAGCCGGTGTAGAAGATGATCCATTTTTGCTCTCGACTTTAGCCCCACGTTTGTGGCCTTTCATGCGCCACAATATCACCTCTGTCCGCCTTGCAGCTATACGGACTCTGGTTTGACCTAGTCTTTATTCCCCTCTATACGCCTCTAGTCCGAACATTAATTCGAAAATGGTGATAAAATGCAGTTTGTCGATTGTTTATATTTCGTGTGTGTGAAGCTGCTGCCCCTCAGCTGGATAGTTGTGACGATTTTGGATAATCTAAATGTATGAATGCGGTATGGAGAGCGAGCAGTGTGTTGAATAAGCTTTTTGGACTCTTTCAGTACACCTATTGATGACTTCATTCATGTATATGTGTTATGATTTATCTTTGTATTCGATCTTGCAGGAGCGGCTTCTGGAGTCTGGAGATTACAGAGCAAAGGGGGACACCGGAAGTTCCTGGGCTGTCCCTATATTGGGTGATGCTTTGAGAATGGTCTTCCAAAATCTGCTTCTCGAGTCAGATGAGTCTGTAATTCAATGCTCTCAGCGTGTGTGGCGATTGCTACTTCAAGTTAGTGGCATTACTCTTACATATGTCTTTCTGTTGAGCTGTTCATTGGCACCACCGTGGATCGTAGATTTTTTGAGATAACCTCTTTCTTGTTGAAATCTTGTCTATATTTCTAAAGATAATTTCCTAATTTAATGGTCGAATGATGATGAATGCCTTCGTGCTGATTTTAAATGTACTTTCTAAAATTCCCATCTGCTTTCTCTTTATGCAACTACCAGTGCTGTTGCTGGGTTGTATAAGTTTGAAATGCTCCCGACATTCGGGGTGTTTTAGTGTACTTACTTTTACGCTTATTTTATGAAACTTCCCAATGACTGGGCTTGAACATGTGATCAGAATTTGTTCTCCTTCAGGTTTTTATGGAAATACTTTTAATGTATATGTTACTGATGTCATGGTTTCCATCTTCTTGAGCAGTGTCCTGAAGAAAAGCTTGCAGAAGAAGCAACGGCATATTTATTATCGTGGTTAAAATTGGCAAGCACAGCCGCGGGTGCTCCTTTGGAGACTTCTAAAATGTATTCACCTAATTCACTGCCCAGGAAAAGCAGAGGAAGAGCAGTTGCCAAGCTGAAGGCAGTTCGTGGGGAGACACCGTCAGTTGGGGAATCAAGCTGGCAACCTCCTAGACCAAACAACAAGGTCCGGGATCTTCTTCATGTGATTGTTGGAGCTGATGGCGAAAAATCTGCAGTTCTTATGCGCGTGACTACGGCTAGAGCCCTCGGCATACTTGCAGCTTCATTACCTTCCGCACTGTTTCCTACAGTTTCCAATTTGCTAACTGAGCTGTTATCCTCGTCCCTAGGCACGCAACGCCAGGTATGATACTCAGTTTGTCTGAAGTAGGGATTCAAATTCCTTAAAACAACAGGGAATGGAATTTAGCATACTAAAGTAATGTCTTTGTTTTTTAACAGGTAGCATCAATGGTTATTGTATCTTGGTTTAAGGAAATCAGGGTCCGAATGGACCACAATAAGTCCTCAGAAGCGGCAACAGCTGTACAACCCATGCTAGTCCGATTGCTGGAGCTTCTGGGTATTGGAGACCCTTCATCCCCAACACCAGGATCCAGTGCACCATACGGAGAGCTTTCCAGGATGTTCGCCAAAATGCGCACGGAGGCTGGGGCTCTTATTAAACATACGGAATCTTTAGGAACATTCAAGCGCTCGGTTCTTGCCAGCTTACCGTCAATTGACACCATTAGTGCAGAAGCAGCAATAGACTTGGCTAGTAAACTGGTGCAGCCAAGTCAGCCACATGGGGATGCTGATGATAAGTCAACGTCTGCTTCGGATTCAATGGAATTGGCTCGCCAACGCTTGCTGGCTACGGCTGGATACCTCCAAGTTGTCCAGGTCTGTTGAACTTGTGACTTAGACAAGCTTTGTAGTACGATGGTAATGTGAAGGTTGGAGCATATGGAGTAGCTTTGTATTTTTAGACTATTCTGTTATTTGTGTGTTTTTTTGTTGGAATCTTTGCTTCAATCTCTTTGCTTTGATACTGGAATTGCAGGGTAATTTGCACATGAGTGTGTTGGCATCACTTGCGGGTGCTGTTGTCTGGATGGGTGAACTTCCCGTGAAGCTTAATCCTATTATTCAGCCATTGATGGCTGCAATAAAACGTGAACAGGTATTGTTTAGTTTCTTGCTGTGATGTTACTTTTAATTTCGACTTAAAAATTTTCTAATCAGAAATCTGCTAACTGTATGAGTCCTGATGTTTTCTCTAAGGTCGTGAAGAATAATTTGATTTTCCATGTTATTGTTTTGAATTGATAGTTACGAGTCCGCTCTGGGTTTGCAGGAAGAAGCACTTCAACAACCTGCAGCAGAGGCATTAGCGGAAGTTATCTTGCAATGCGTAGGACGAAAACCTAGTCCAAATGAGAAGTTAATTAAGAACTTGTGCGCATTAACTTGTGCTGATCCGGTTGAGACACCAAAAGCCACACAAGCTAATGCAAGTGCAGTTATCATCGAAGAAGCTGAAGTACCCTCTTCTGGGAAAGGTAATAAGCATGCAAAGGTAGCACCTTTGTCTGCCGTTGAGGAGAGAGCAAGAGCCGAAGGGGCAATCACCAGACGTGGAGCGGAATTGGCACTGAAGTCTTTATGTAACAAGTTTGGAAGTTCATTATTGAACCAGCTTCCGAAACTGTGGGATTGCTTGACTGAAAGCTTTGGACAACCAGTTCCTGCCACTAGTGATCAAGCTTCCATTGTTCTTCCTGTTTTAACTGCTGAACCTCAGGCTCTCATCACTAACCTTCAGGTAGGCTGTTTTACAATCAGACCATGTGCCGTTTCCTTGTTGATTTAGTTCAGTTGGAGAAAACTTTCTTGAATTATTAATATTGAGATTATTCAGAAGATTTCACTTTTACACAATTTAGAATTTTTACAGAAATGTGCCATTGGAAAACTGGTTCATGCAGGTGGTGAGGTCCATGGCTCCAGTGGTTGACAAGGCTCTGCATCCTAAAATGCTGTTGCTTTTGCCAGCAATCTTCGCCTGTGTCCGGCATGACCATGCAGCAGTCCGACTTGTAGCTTCCAGATGCCTGACTGCCATGGCTCAGACCATGCTCGAGCCTGTGATGGCATTTGTCTTAATTACAGCCGTGCCTATGTTGGGTGACACTACGTCCGCCGAAGCACGGCAAGGTTCAGGAATGCTGATTACGGCTCTGGTTGAGGGTTTAGGCACAGAGCTTGTGGCTTACGCTTCCTTGCTTATTGTCCCCTTGCTGGGTTGTATGAGTGATTCCAATCACCATGTTCGTCAAAGTGTCACAAAAAGTTTTGCAGCTCTTGTTCCTCTTCTTCCGCTAGCTCGCGGAGTGCCTCCTCCCAAAGGGCTTGATGAGTTCCAAGCATCAAGGAGTGCAGATGACACACGGTTCCTGGAGCAGCTATTAGATAACTCACAGGTTGATGATTACAAATTACTATTTCCACTCAATGTCACCTTGCGCAGGTGAGTTCTGAATCTTGCGAAGTTGTACATGCAAGATAAGATGATTATCGTTGTGCTGACATTATTTTGCATTTAAAGTAGGAGTTGGGTCTGATTTAGACTTCTCCTCTTTTGCGTACTTGCCCTTTTGTTGCTTTCTCAGAATATTTATTCCTTTTACTCGAATAATTATACATGGTTTTCCTGCTTTCCAGATTATTTTAGTGCTATATTTTGTTCACACATTTCGAAAATCTGAAAAATTACCCTTATATTCCAGGTATCAACAGGAAGGCATCAACTGGCTTGCATTTTTGAAGCGTTTCAAACTGCACGGCATTTTGTGTGATGATATGGGTTTGGGTAAAACCCTCCAAGCGTCTGCAATTGTTGCATCTGATACTGTTGAACGAGCAAATGCCTTTGCTGTATCCAAGAGTCCCGATGTGGCCCCCCTTCCATCGCTGGTGGTATGCCCATCCACTTTGGTAGGACACTGGGCTTACGAGATTGAGAAATTCATACCAACGGACATTTTAAAACCCCTACAATACGCGGGATCACCTCAAGCGCGAATCGATCTACGATCTCGATTTCCAAAGCATAACATCATTATCACATCATATGATGTTCTGCGCAAAGATATTGACTATCTGGCAACACAGGTGTGGAACTACTGCATTCTCGATGAAGGTCACATAATCAAGAGTGCGAAGTCAAAGATCACAATGGCTGCTAAACGTGTACAGGCTGATCATCGGCTTTTACTGTCAGGAACTCCTATCCAAAATAACGTTCTGGAACTTTGGTCTCTATTTGACTTCCTCATGCCTGGTTTCCTAGGCACTGAGCGCCAGGTATGTAGAAGATTCTTGTTATTCGAGTGTTTTTTTTTAACTTGGTCATCATTTTTATTATGCCTGTAGACGTGAATTTAAATTTTTTGGGCTTGGATCTATGACGTCGCTGAGCAAAGGAGACTATTCTACTGGCTAAGAGTACATGACTTGTTATTAGAGTTTGTGAATAATATAGTTTTGCACTTGCAGTTTCAAGCTAATTATGGGAAACCATTGCAAGCGTCTAGAGAAGGTAAATGCTCTTCAAAAGAAGCTGAGGCTGGAGTGTTGGCCATGGAAGCACTTCATAAGCAGGTACTATATGTAGTCATTGTTATAGGCGATGCTGATGATATGATTTCTTCTTGAACATCACTTGTAATATAGGAAAATTTGCTTCACGTGAGAACAGCGATTTTCTGTACCAAAGTTTGAATAATTTTCAGTGATGCAGTTAGGGCACGGGACCTGCAGTGCCTTTATTAATTTTTTGACTTAGGTCCTTTCGACGTGAACCATATCTGTAAGCTTTTGTAATGCGTTACTGAGGAGCATTGGGTCCTACTTCAAATCTGATCTCGTACATCCTGAACACTTTCTGACACCCAAGATTTATTTAATGAAGGTCATGCCATTTTTGTTGCGCCGTACGAAAGACGAAGTGCTCGCGGATCTTCCACCAAAAATCATTCAAGATCGATACTGTGATCTCAGCCCATTGCAGTTACAGCTGTATGAAGATTTTTCTCATTCCCAGGCAAAACAAGAAATCTCTTCACTAGTAGAGACTTACGGTGGTCCTGATGATTCAGAAGCCCGAACAGCCAGCGCTCCTTCCACTCATGTTTTCCAGGTGCATTTTGTGGCTTGGCTATCTTTCTTATGACGCATATATTCTAGACTATTCTTTGATGCCAGGGAAAAAGTCAGAGCTGTAACATTCATGGTGTCTATCTGAAAAGACTCCCCTGCATGACAAGTAGCAAAGTAGTATTTCACTGCTCAAGGATTTGATGTTTGTGAGAGATCGCAGGCACTGCAATACCTGCGGAAGCTTTGTAGTCATCCTCTGCTTGTATTGGAGGACGAGAGACAAGCAGCGCGGCATGTTGATGCAATTGCTCAAAGTGGCGCCAAAGATCTACATGAACTACATCATGCGCCCAAACTTCAGGCTCTTCGGGACATCTTAGAAGAATGCGGTATTGGGGTACCTGCGGCAGCTGAAAGTTCTGCCAGTCCAGAAGGAGGTCATCATCGTGTTCTTATCTTTGCCCAACTTAAGGTACCCATTTTACGTTATGGTGCTACCCTCTGGCTGCATCAATGTATTGCCTTGAGTAATAATGCCTCTCACTTATCTAAATTTTTAAAACTAGTGGAGGAATCTACCACAAGCTCTGAGATTCCTTGTTTTGTGGCATATTTGCACGCTTCTTCAGAAATTAATCCAACGATGCGGAAATATTTATTACTTTCCAAATTCCTACCAGTAATCGAACTAGGGATTTCAACAGAGTATATGGAGGCAATGTTCTGTAGGGCTCCAGAAGTTAAGTTAGTGAAGTTCTGTGCTAAGATCTTACATTCTTGGTTTGGTTGCAGAACTTTTTGGACATCATAGAGAAAGACCTTTTCCAGACACACATGAAAGGGTTAGTCCTTAAATACTTTGGTACATGTATACGCTCTTTGCAATTTACTTTTTAATGTATCTTATTTTGTTGTGAAGAAAATTCCATGTGGATTGATATTAATGTGGTCGCTAATGGGTACAGGGTGACATACTTGCGATTGGATGGATCGGTGGAGTCAGACAAACGTTTTGACATTGTCAAAGCCTTCAATTCCGATCCCACCATTGATGTGCTACTTCTCACCACTCATGGTGCGCACTTATCTCATAATAAAGGATGTTATTTATATCCAGGGTGTTTGTATGAGTTGTGAAGCTCATTTACAATCTCTGTCATCTTTGATACAAATTTCCCTGTGCATAGATTGGAAGCGCTTTGGAATTTTCAAAGTATTATGGTGCATGATCCATCACTTACCTTTCTGTTGGGTGATCAGTTGGAGGTCTAGGACTGAATTTGACTGCAGCGGACACAGTCGTATTCATGGAGCATGACTGGAACCCCATGCGCGACCTGCAGGTAAATTAATTATCAAAGGAACTTTCGTATCATATCTGTATTATATCTTCAACGTTGAGGGTACAGCAGTTGTTTATCTTCATTGGTGCTTGTTCTTCGATATGGTGCACTTTCCCTTTTCGATTTTTCTAAACTCTCAATCCGACTTTTCTTCAGGCGATGGATCGAGCACATAGGTTAGGACAAAAGCGAGTAGTCAATGTCCACAGACTCATTATGCGTGGAACACTTGAGGAGAAGATCATGAGCCTCCAGCGCTTCAAAATCTCAGTAGCGAACACTGTCATAAATGCTGAGAATGCTAGCTTAAATACAATGGATACAACACAGCTTCTCGACCTATTCACAGTTTCTAAAAATGCTCAAATGGTAAGATTACTGTCATCTTATTCGTTGTTGTCTAGCTTCATTGTTTTGTTTGAGGATATGTCGAGTTCTGAGGACAAAATTTTTTTCCTTTTTATTATTGGAGATGGATGTGTTAACTTGTTGCAACCTGTAATATTTACTCATCGTGATGATAAAGATCATGGTTATTTTCTTATTAAATGTGAGTGCTGCTGACCAAAAACTGTGGTAATCGAACAGGCTAGCACATCCAAGAAGGCTGGAGAGGACGAAAGTGATGCTGCAGCATCAGTAGGAGTTAACAAGGGCCTCAAAGCCATGCTTAACAGTTTAGAAGAGTTGTGGGACCAGTCACAGTATACTGAAGAGTACAATTTAGGCCAATTTGTTGCTCGCCTCAATGGATGAGACTACATGTAGTGGCAGCACAGCACATGTCAACTCCTGCTTGTGATGAAGACAGCAGGTGCTTGAGGTACAATGATTCTTTTTGGGCTCACCATGCTCTTCATTTTGTAACAATAAAAGTCACTTCCCCATTTGACTTCTTGTAACATTCGTTTTCCTTTGAAGCATTTACAGTTTTGACAGGCAGTAAAGAGATTTCAGCTCAAGTACATATGTAAATGATACCCATGTTCGTAATGAAAACATTTAAAAATATAAGAACATCTCAACATATTATAACTGCTGGACATCATCAAGTTCAGAAGTGGTGTTAAACTACTCAAACGCATTTATCCAGAACTAACACACATGCTCTTGCTGTCACGGCACAATAACTTGTTTACTTAATTGTTACCAACATTGAAAATTTAGCCTTGGCATTAAGTAAAACATGTTCCAAATTGCTCAACATGAAACATTGAGAATGCAGGTATTTACCTACCTAAGCTGTCCACTTCGACAAAGCACCCTAAATGTACATGGATCAAGCAGGCAGTCGACAAGTTACTTGTATACATGTAACGGCATATCTACAAGCATTTTCGACGGCAGAACAAAACAGGATGTTTGGGTTCCTTGGAAGTTACGTTGAAGTGAGAATTTTTCACCCGACGTTCTCAACCTTGCTACTACATATTATAAATGTGCAAGCAATCCAATATAGAAGTGGTAAAATATAGAAATGGTGTCGTTGGGAAATCGTCTCCAATTCGGCCTGAGTACCAGTTCTCTATCGGATCCAAGGGTAAAAATAAGCAGGCATTATTATCGGATCTAGCTGGAAACGATCATACGAACGGAGTCGAGCCTATCGATCGCATCACGTCACTCCTGAGCGAAACATTAGCGAAAACCCACACCTCAGTAAATAACAATTCAATCACTTCGATTTGTTTGCACGGACCCCAAAATTGTTCTAAACGCTTAAAGCCAACTCTTTGTCATTTCGAGCATCTATTATGTACTCGGAGCAAACCCAACCGATACAATTAACTTCAACTTCTCGTATTGCCATTCCCAACACAACCGACATTCGAAGCTTCCTCAACTGTTTTCTGGATATTGAAAGAGCCCACAAATCGATAAGCTCCAGAGATGAGTTTATAAATTGCGATATCTGTGATTGGCAAATATCATGCACTAATGACGCAATTTGTAAACCTCTTTTCCATCAATTGGTAAGGCCGAGGCAGCCACTAGAACAGATGAAGCGGACATCCAGCACATTTGCAAACAAAACGTCAAAATGACTATTGGAAGTACTTATACTAAATAATAATCTTTATGGCAAACAATTGCTGCACCGACCAACAGCACAAATTCACATGAGCACGGGATAATCTTTCAAAGAATCGGGAACAGCAAGCTGTCTGACCTTTAGATCTCTGTAAAGTTTCATGCCACCGCCATAGCATTTTAGCGTAATGACAACGCTCAACAAAGGGTGACAACACAATTTGAAGACCAAAAGACTAACAGAATTTCGAGCTTAACTACATTTCCGGAGATCATTGTACACGACATTATAACACTACCTTTTGAAAATGCACAGCGACCATACAGCGCTTAGAAGTACACGAATAATATAATCTATCTACATATCCGTGCGCGGCTGATGAATACGGTGGTAAGTGTTCGTCTTTCTAGTGTAACCACCCACCTTGTATGACACGGCCTTATCCTGATACTGAAAAGAGTTCTTGGGCCACGGTACCTGCAGCTGCTGCTTGGGGGACTTCACGTCTTTACAGTTATTTGTAGTAGTGAGGCTTAGATTCTCATCCTCAAGGCAATCTGCAGAGTCAAATAGAGCAGTTTACACTTACTAAAGCGCCAAGAAGAAATCCCACTTGGTAAGTGAAAACACCGACCAAAGACAAACAGCTGGTACCGATGCGACCTGAACTAACAAACTAGCGATGTTATCAACTACAAAAAGAGCTCCTGATAACAAAACAAATCAGTAGGCAACCAGAATCACTATCCCGTATGCGCAATTCGCTACGCAAACTAAACATCTCACAAAGCTTCAAAGCTGATGCTACAGGAAACTAGATCAGCAGATGACGCCTGTACCGCCCAAAACACCTCAAACTGCAAATACTCCACATCGAGACTCGTACCAGCAAGAACCTACCGATTTCCGCCAATTTACGAGCCAACTCCTCCTCTTCCTCCTGGAGAGCAAGTTTCTCTTGGTAACTGAAAAATTCGTCAGAGTCTGCACTCACATCAAACTCTTCTGCAAGGGAATTCCTCTCCTGCTCATTTGGACACATTGACAAATACTGATGTCGGAAAGCGGAATCGGTTTCCATTAGGTGCCACCACTCGAGGGAGTATGGCCCCGGTGAGTTACGATCATCTGTCGGAGGAGGCACAACATCGCCAGGCATCCCATCCTCTTCAGATGGCACACGAAGAGACGCAGGCACAAATACACTCGCATTCGGGTTGAGAGTCGAGATGATTGGAGGCGGCGTCTTTTCCACACCCATGGCTACAAATCATATAGCACCGGCAACACCACACTAAGCAAGTAATAGAAATGGGACGACAAGCAAAGAAGGAATTCTTAAGAAAACTCCTCCAAATCCTTCAATACTGCTCACAATTTGCTCGCTTCTTCACCGCCAACCACCAACACCGTCACCGTCCCCTGTTACAACTCCGTCTAAGCACCCACTTATACTGCACAGAACGACCGCAAGAAAGCCCAACCCTCTCTGAAACACTACCTCTGCACGCCGATCGGAGCGCAACCCAGCAGAATTCCACACAATCGTGTCTACAACGCAATCCCACAGACAGAATGGCATCAAAATCGCCAAAAATATCCTCCAGAGCTTCCTCCAAGGTAAGCCAATGTACTGCTTCCGGAACAGAGACCCGAGTTGGTCTTATTGTGCGATGTAAAGCCTCATGAGCAAGCCGACCATATTAGACCAGGATGTCACCACGCTGACAGGCCATAAGTTACCTTTGTCACGGCGAATGCCTCCTCCTGAAAGGCCTGACGCGATTCGATTCCATCCAGTTGCGATCCATCCTGCCACATCATTCCACTGCGTAAATCTCTTTTAACGGTGCTTCCGGTTTTTATATCCTGCAACCCGGACGGCAACCGAGCACCGTGGAACGAGGTTATGGTGGTGATGCGAGCCATCCACGGAGTTGGGTTCCGGGGAGTGGATGCGCTCGGTGACTAGCTGATGACAGCCGTATTCGAGCACGCTGGCAGATGGGAATACCCACAAGCTCATGGTGTGCCGTGAGAAGGGTGCCAGCACGCAGGCATTACGGATGCCATCAAAGCTTTTCCTTCTGTTTCTCCGACTAGGGGGTTAATAAATGACCGATGGGTCAATGGCGACCAAGGTCAAGATCCTCCAGCATCCCATTCCGTAAAAAAAAGAGAATGAAAACCTCTCCACCAGGAGTTTGCAAAAAATCTAACACAAAAGGAGGCTTCAGGTAAGCTAGAATGGAAATAATGCTGCAAAAGTGAAATATCAATGGGATCGGACTGTGTTCAGAAGAGCAACTTGTGTTTCACACTTATGTTAAAAAAACTAAATCAATCAATCAATCTGAAACTGGTTGCCTCAATTCATCACTCTTGAGAAGTATCTGACCATGAGTGAGTGTCTTGCCCGGTTGGCACTCAAAAAGGGGCAGCCCGGCACTGGCTAATTTTTGGATCTGTCTTCTGGCTCGGCTGGTCGAAGCTGGGTTCTGGATGGACCAGCGCTACAAATCATTTCAAATGCCGAATATGGGGATCACAGACCAGAGATGTCAGAGCTTAATTGCCCTCCGGTATTTGGGTGAGCGGCAACCGGAAAGCAGCCTAGGGGTTTGAACCAGTCTTGCCCGCCTTAGACTCCCCCTCTTCTTCATGCTCCCCCGCCCACTTTGTCTATGTCTGAAATAGACTGTGGATGAACATCTTAGGCTTCTCGCTCCACAGTGCTACACCAGCTACTGTACATTTCGCACAATTTCATTCCTCGACACACTGTCGTGATTATAAATAGAAATGTCTAAACCTTCCTTTTTCGAATTTGAGATGTGAATGTCGGACGTGAGAATTGTACTGGGACAGCATGATTGTTTGTTTCCTAACTTTCTTCGATTCTTTTGTTGTTTCCTTTCCTTCTTCTAATACGGGCGGATACTTAATCCACTGACAGGACAGTCGTTCAGTTTGACTCAGGAGTTCGTGCCTTGTGGAAATGTAACCATGATTGCGCAAGCGAAATGTTCAGCGAAAACAAGAGAAAATAATCAAACTCCTGGATGCTGATGCAGAATGCAGAGGACAACTAGTAGAGCCTCGACTGACACTTGCAGCGAGCCTTTCAGGTGTGGATGCACTCACTCTCTCGCTGTCAAGCTGCTTACAAGTTGGCTCCACAATAGGAAATGCATGCACCTCTTGTTGTACACTACAGAGATACGATATTCAGAGACCTCTGCTAGGTGTTTAGCTGCGTCACCATCCTTTCAGTGTTGCTGCCCAGTCTACTCACCCATGTCCTTGAGTTTCCCCTCTGGCCTTCTTCCTATTTCAGGTGTAGTTCACGGCTTGTGATCTTACAAGCATTTCGTGAACCCTAGCAACCAATTCGTCCAAAGAACAGAGGATAATTTTAAAAATAAAAAATAAAAAACCTTAAAATCTCTCATTTCTTTCCTCCTCATTTCTTTCTCTTTTGTGACAGCCAAGTTGCCAGAAGTAGTCTATTGTAGGTTGTTTTTGTACTACTGGTGTCTTGGGACTTCCCAACAGCATCCACACTCATTATCTGTACTCTCTCAGTTCATGCTGGATAGTCTTTGGTGGAGTCTTCCATGACATGTTTGGGGGAAAGTAGTGGATTATATATCTGTATGTATGTATGTATGTGTGTATATATATATATATATATATATGTTTAAACATAAATTTATTTTATTTTTTTCCTATTTTATCTGTATTTTTATTTTTTATTTTTCTTACCTTTATAAAATGTTTTCAGCATGCAAAACAATACTGTGTCCTATATCTGTGAATTTTGCATGTCTCTTGCCAAATATGTGTTGGTAGATGTTTGTTGGTCCTTTCCTTTTTTCTTTTTCTTTTTCTTTTTTCCTAAAAAATTTTCACAACCAAACTATTGTTTCTGTCTGTGTATCTCCTACAAAAGAACACAGTACTTTGTATTAATTTTAAAATTATAATATTTTGGATACAGAAAGAACATGGAAACTTTGGAACTGTTGCACATGATATAAACTTTCAAACTCTACACATCCAAAGTGCTTGTAATAAAAGTGGCAGGAGAGGATAAGTAGACAAGACTGGCAGGTACAAGGTAGAATATCAAAGGGGAGGAATGTCACTGAAATCAGCTGTCTATCTGCCAACAGGCTTCATGCAGGAAAGCTGCCCTGTTACTCTCCCTCTCCCACACATGGGTTCTTGTGATTCACTATGCTTTGGGCCTAAAACTGCCCATAAGTTAGATATATTTCAACACTGCTCAGAAATCTTGACTGATTACTGACCAAAGCTTTTTATATGCATATCCAAAACTCTGAAGTGCTATGAATGTGAGTGAAAAAAGCTGCTTTTTCTTCAAGAACCCAGACTCAATTAGGCTGCTCTTTATTGTAAAAGGTGCTCCCACTATCCTACTTTGGATCATCTTTTGTTTTCTGGAGTTTTTTTCAAATTGAACATAGATGTGATTTGCATCCATTTGGAAACCTGCATGCTTCAAGTAATGATCATGTTTTAGGGAGCTTATTTGGTCACAATTTGCCATGTTCCTTTTTTCTTTTTTCTTTTGGACAGATTTTATTTCTTGTCTAAACAAAATGCGAAGTACTTTCCACTTCTAAATGCATACGGTTTAGAATTGAGGTTTCAAATATATTGTATTTGTAGGTTTGATTATAAAATCTCTTAATATAATGAATTCTTGTATATTTTACTTTGATTCATGTTTGAGATACAAGAGGCACCCTCATAGACCCATTCCTACAAGGCCCTTGAATCATGGCATTTGATATAACTGTTGAATATGAAGGCCTGTACATAATTTTGGGCATAATAAAAGAACAAAGTAGACCAGAAATGTTTTATGATGCATGTAATTTTATTAGATTTACAAAATGATATTGATTAATTGCTTCTTACAGAACTTAACAAAATTTTATTTTAAAAAAGAAGGGTGATGTATGAACATTAAGTTCAATTTTTTTATGACTTTAAACTTTGAAAATATATATATATATATATATATATATAAACAAAAAAAACCTATCAGTAATAATGATATGTAAAAGACCAAGATTATCCATAATTTTAATAGTAATGATTGAAGTCCTTCAGGCAACCATGATTTCAAATTCTGCACTATGTAGAATTTGTTGTTCATTAAATATTCTAAAGGAATCAAGCATGAAAAAGTAAAATAAAGTAACTTGTGAATAGCTCTTCAATTATTTTATTTCTTATAGACCATGTCCAGCCATGGTAACCATTACCTCCATGTAAAATAAGTACTTTTTTTTTTCATTGTGTTAATACCGTGTAATTGAATCTGTCCAAATACCATGTTTTATTCATTGGGTTTATGTTCTTTGAAATGAACTTTAAAACAAAAATAAAATAAATCTAAGGTTATATTATATCTCTCAGCATATAAATAAAATAAATCTAAGGTTATATTATATCTCTCAGCATATAAATAAATAAATAAATAAATAAATACAATGGTGCAGAAAACGCCGGGAAATTTCTACTTCGCGCGTAGAAAACGCCGCCCTCATGCATGCGTGCTCCGATGCCAGCCCTAACCTGCAGCCTGAGATTTCATTGGGATCAGTTACCGCGTCGATGGGAAAGTGCCGACGCGCCAGATTGGCTTCCGTGATGGAAACGCGCCAGATTGGCTTCCGTGATTCGGAGTGGGCTAGAGCAGACGACAATTTGGAGGAACGAGAACAAATCAGAGGGTCGCTCTCACATTCGCTTCAAGTGGTTTGTTTCGAGGCATCGACAATCCTGTTTTGTCGTCTTGTCGAAGAGGTGATCGGTTGTTTGAAATACGCAGCGTGGAGGACCTTTAAATTCATGAATGCATACACATAGCAAAGAATCCCGTTCTTAGAAATGAGCGTTGAGGTCAGCTTTGACTCCTGCATGGATGGCACTCCCTCTGGAAAAAGTCGTCCTGACCTTCGTTGATAATATGTGCATAATTGCGACGGTGGATGTGACCAAATCACTTTTGTCTCGTAAGTTGGTGCAAACAAATATAAACTCGCCAACACCAATCGGTGCAGCATTTTATTTTAAGTTTGCCAACATTTGCACCGAAATTCGCCAATTCTTTTGTGTTACCTAACCTCGAATTTTTGGTCAAACTGGCCGTCCTTCAGAACAATCTGATTTTAAATTTTGGTGAACTTGCTGAAACGCCCGTGGACGTGCGAACGCGCGATCTCATCGATGTCTAGAACCCTCTGCAGATGAGCCGAAGAAATAGTGATGATCACTATCAGTAGACTCAGACGACGATTTTCCCACGAATAACTGGATGGAGAGATACGCCAGTTCAGGGGTAGGTCGCTACTGGAAAGGCACAGAGGACGAGCATAATTTTCATGAAATACTGAGCATACTTTCACGCATTTGCAGGATGCGGATCTGTTTGAACGAGGTGTATGCCAAATTCTTGAGACTCTTCACATCGTAGAGTTCGAGGGACCCTTTCTCTTTTTCAGATAACTCCATCAGCAAGTAGACATATTATTGACATTAGCACTCCATTGAGAGTGATACCATAAATGAAGCAGTACTCAAGCTCCCAGGAACATCTAGATTCTGCCATGGCTCTACAAATGCTGCTCCCAGTTAAAACAGCGTACTCTTGCAACTTTTGCAAAGCTGACCAAGTGAATCAAGTATCCAAGCTGAGAATATCTTCCTGCACCATAGCATCAGAGAACTACTATCTCTATTTAAGGGGTGCCCCTCATGACTAACTTTGCAGCTCAACCAAAAGATTGGACATGAGGGGCGCGAAGTCCGAGCACTGTAAGGATGAGAGACAAGAACAAGACACAGAAGAGTAGCGAAAAACTCTCGCAACACATGCCATTCCAAATTGTGATCCAACCAGATTGTGCAAGAGCAAGTTCGGCCTTACACTGGATCCTCTGCAAGTGTAACAAGATTCCAAGCATGGTGACCCATGATAAGCACACAGTGTGGCACAGGATTGCAGGACAGTTTGCTTTTATTTACGAAGGGTGGAGCTGTGATGTGCTTTCTAGGGCATATTACAGTGGTACCAAATCCTGTGGAAGCAACAAAGTCATGGTTCACAAGTAATGATTTGTATATAATTCTGGTACTATGCATATTATATAAATATATATATATATATATATATATATATGTGTGTGTGTGTGTATAAATGTGCAATGAGCTTGTGTAGTGTTTCCATCAATGATCAGTCTTTCCGTTCAGGTAGATGTGATTCCCATTTTGATTGCGGTTGTCTATATTTCTTGCTTGATGTGATCTTCTTTTCCTGGCAGCTTTTGAAGTGTTGTTTTGCTATGTCATTTGTGTAAACTGGCTATGTCTAGTTGATGTTTGTGTGCTTTGAATTTCAAGTGGCCAACAGCTTTTGTAAGCACATCAACAAGCTGTATGTTTTTTTTTACTTCATTACATAATTAATCCACTTCTTAAGTTAGAAAAAATAATTTTTACAATTAGCAGTTTCTCAAAACTATTCTTAGGTTAGTCTCTAAATATATTGTTGTGCACTCATCTATTTAGGCATTCAAGGGTAGGTTGTTCTTTGGAAAATTGCTCCAATTTAGGATTCTTGTAAGAAAAATATATTTTTTAATATTTTTAGAATCACTCTATTTAACTTGCTTAATCTTAATTTGTTTGCTCAATTTATGTTAATCAAGTCTTATCTTTATATTGGTAGCATTTTGGTATGTTTATTATGATTTGATTTTTTGGATTTTTTTTTGTAAATTTTTATTGTCTTACAGGTTATCCAAATTACATTGTTTCATCATATTGTAACACCCTTGTGTTTTGTGATTGTAATGCATCTATTTACTTATAAGCCTTAGGGATTCAAGTTAGATTTGACATTATTATTAATTTTGTACCTTATAACTCTCTACTTGTTTCTTTATATTCAATACAAAATTTCTAAATTTAATATCTTCCATCTTAGATTTATGGACTCTACATGTAAAATAATATTTTATATATTTTATGTATTTTATATTATGGTTTTATAATAATCTTCAAAGAATTTTTGCACCCGCATTTTTAAAGACTTATGGTAAAAAGTAGAGTTTTTGCCTTGTTAATTAATACATACTAAGTTTTAGCAAGATTTTGTTGAAAAGACAAAAATTTGTTTCTATAGCTTAAAGAAAATGTGATCTATTGGTGATTTAAAAGTAAAAATAAAAATAAATTATAATATACTTCTAAATAATTTTCTCAAATATAAATTAAGATAGTTGGCTTAACAAAACAATCAAATATTTTCTTAACAATAACTTGATAAGCAAAGTGACATAATTGTCTTTACATCAAATTTATTTCTACTTTTATAGAGAAAATTTGTAATCTCTAAATCTTTTGCAGTACTTTAAAAAGTATATATTAATTATCAATTAATATATAATCTCAACCTAACTAAACAGGATTACAATACTTTAGTGGTATTCAATAAATAAAACTCTCTACTTTGTAATTCAAGAATTTATTTATTTATTTATTTTTTCAATTTTAATTTTTTTTAATACTTATTGTAAATGCAATGAAAAAATATTATAGACTATTACAAAAATTTAAATGAGATGGTAACACATCTACAAAATTTGGTGGTAAAACCTTCCACCTA
The DNA here is from genome assembly GCA_036785485.1 of Physcomitrellopsis africana. Classification (NCBI taxonomy): domain Eukaryota; kingdom Viridiplantae; phylum Streptophyta; class Bryopsida; order Funariales; family Funariaceae; genus Physcomitrellopsis; species Physcomitrellopsis africana. Next base: position 206,087 of record JAWRVF010000195.1, on the reverse strand, counting down.
ATCATATAGTTTTATTTATATATTTATTTATATTTATTTGTTGTGAGCATAGTCCAAATTTATTGCACATTGTCATAAGAAAATAAAAATAAAAATAAATAAATATTCCAAATATTAAAATATTAAAAAGTAAAAAAATTACAAATGGTTGTAGATGTTAAAGATTATTGTCTTAAATACAAAATCATAGTAGAAGCACCTTTTTGATGTATATGCCAAAAATTGTTGCAAATTGATAGAAATATTATAATTTTTTGTAAAGAATCTTAATGCAATTTGAGATAAGTTGAATTAAATTACAATCTATGATACTTCTTTTTAAGATTAGTAGAGCCCAACTAGAGCCTATGTGAAAGCACATTACAAAGACATAAATACACAAAAAGTAAAGAATGTATAATTTTTGTGCAAAGAAATTTAAGACAACAAAGAAACTCTAAAAGATATTCTTTTAAAAACTTTGTACATTAGTTTTGACACTTATTATATAACTTCTTTTTTAACATTTTGTTGTAAGCTACATAAGCAATATTTATTTTAATTTTTTTAAAAATTTAAAATTATCTTCTCTATTATTATTAAATATTATTTTTAGTAGTTAAAACAAAGAAAATATGATGTTCTAAATTTTGATTAGTTGTGGTTTTTTTAAAACTTAATAAAATAATATAAAATAGTAATATAATATTATTAATATTTTATTAATATTAACTAAATTATTTATTATTAAAAATACTATTATATATTATAAAACATATTATTTTATATTCTTATTATATATATATAAATATAATTTTATAAAATACAATGTATTAAATATATATACATGTATATAAATTATAATTTTTTTGCAGACATGTAAAATGACATGTACAATCGGAACATAATATTAAGCCATTCAATTTCATTTGTATATTTTTTTGCAGAAGTTTTTGTAGGTATTAATATTGGATTAATGTAGCAACGAATAAGGATGTAATCAGTTATTCAGTCATAATATTTCAGATTTATTATTAGAAAATGGTTCAATACCAATTTTCATTTATGAAAATAAATCATAACTTCTCAATATCATATGACACACAAGCACCGTATGTGGTGAACATAACTGAACATAAAATAATTAACACTGAATGTAAAATCCACCCATTAAGTATGCTGATGATTTATCTGAAATGGAAGCGGGCAGAATAATTCTCGTAAAGATATAATTATTTAAAATATAAATGGAGGCAACAACCTGACCAAATATCAAACTAATGAAGACCCTTGTCCAGTTCATATTTTTCAATGACTCCCCCTCGTAGAGCAATAGACCGTGAACTATACGAAAATACAATATAGGAGATATCACAGATACTATACGAAACAGAGCACTGTTGGAGAACCTTTTCGGCCCAGTGTGAACGGCGCTGCCATCCCTAGCCCTAATTTTTGGAGCGGCTGCTTGAAAGTCCTGTGAGTATCGCATTGTCGCTCTCTTTCAAGCGTGCATCTGGGTTGGGTCGAGAGACGCGCTCTCGCCCTCGTTGCCTCGTCTTGCTTTCCAGCGCTCAGCCATGAGTTTCCGGGTTAGTTGTTCGCTTGCCCATTTTCTCCTGTATTCAGTTGCGGCTATATGTCCCCAGACGATAGTGTATTTCTTTCTTGTAGGGTTTGGGGCATCGAGCTGCGCTGTAGTTCGTGAACATCCCAACGAAGTAGTCTCAGTCCAGTTTCATCGAGCTGGATGCGCTTTTTCGAGTGATTTGCTGCCCGACTAGGTTGCGTCAGGGGTTGTGATGCTCGTCTGTTGTGTGTGATTGTTCGATGTCACCGTAGAATGACTCATCATGCTCTAACTTGTGTTCTACATTTTCCGGTTCTGACCGCTCCAATTTCTTTTGTTATCAGTTTCACCAATACCAGGTGGTGGGGCGGGCCCTTCCTACCGGGACGAATGAGACCCCTAAGGCTTACCGCATGAAGCTCTGGGCCACCAACGAAGTGCGCGCCAAGTCTAAGTTCTGGTATGGTGTTGTAGTTTTAGTTTGAAAAGAAACTACGATCTCTCTTTGTGTAATTTCAGGGAATGCTTTGAAATTGGAGGATCCATGCTTGAGATGATGATGCATCAGATCAGGGTGTGTTGTGGAGCTGGCTGGCATTCTTTGCTGTGAATGTTATTGGCATGTGTTTTTGTCTAGTTCAGGTCACCTTTACATTAGTGTTCTGGTTCGCATCACCATATGTGTATCAGAAATACTTAAGCTCGTACTATGTCCGCAATCTTCATGCTGTCTTGTGCAGGTATTTCCTCAGGAAGTTGCAGAAAGTCAAGAAGGCCCACGGTCAACTTCTCGCTATCAACGAGGTATATAAATGTCACTCGTTCTTTGATCTTAAGCTCTATCGTGTAGGCACGAGTTGTAGAACACGCAGGAGAATTGGGAAATGCAGAGGGAATGCAACCTGAATTCACTTATGGATCACATCAAGAATTGATGCTTTTTGGAGATCCTTACGTATAAGTTCATTGATATGGGCTATATTCTTTGGTTGTGTGCTGATTTGAGAATCAAACTCCGAATCTTCAAAGCAGTTCTTAGTTTTGACGCAATCTATAGTATTGGAAGCCACTTACGGATCTTCTATTTCAAACCGTTCTCAGTGTATTCGCTTTAGAAACCATCCAAATGTCGGCAAATATAAGTAGAGAGAATTGTCTTCGAATACTAATCTGACCAGACGTTCTTGCAGATTTTTGAGAAGTACCCTACCACTATCAAGAACTATGGTATCTGGGTGCGTTATCAGAGTCGGACCGGCTACCACAACATGTACAAGGAGTACCGTGACCTTACCTTGAATGGAGCAGTTGAGCAGATGTATGACGAGATGGCTTCTCGTCATAGGGTTCGCTTCCCATGCATCCAGATCATCAAAACTGCAACTATTCCAGTTTCTCTTTGCAAGCGTGTGAACACCAAGCAGTTCCATAACTCCAAAATCAAGTTCCCGCTGACCACCCGCAAGATCCGTCCACCAACCAGGAGCTTGAAGACCACATACAAGGCTTCCAGGCCCAACACATTTGTGTAGGAACACCCTTGAGAAGGATCCTGTTCTACCTTGTGTAGTGGCAACAGTTACCATTTGCTACGTGACATGTTGGGGATAGTGAAAGTCTTGAATTCTTCCTTTTTTTGAAGGGTATATTTGGATCTAAGTGCAGTACGCTGAGCATTTTTCTTGATTGAATGGACGTTTGCTGGTAGAATATACGTATTCGATGTTAATTTTGTGTCTTTATATCCCTGTGCACGCAATACATTCTCTTAACAAACGAGCTTCACTTAACTAAATGGATACAATGAGAAACTCAACTTGTGGTTAAGGTTCCAAATCATGATCAGTAAATAAATGCTGGTAATATTCTGCTGATTGCAAAATCATACTCTGTTAACAGTGACCCGTCATTTGAACAGGGAATATATGTTAATGTTTGACTTGGAGTTTACCACAAATTTTAATTATACCAGATTCTGCTGTAAATATATCTGGTGTAAAAGTATCCTGTACTTGTAGCAAATTAACTTTTCTTTTAATCTTGTACGTGAATATCAAAATCTGGCAACTGAAGCCTTTTTTCCTCATGAGTAAAATAGCTATGCGCTGATTGACTAATTAAAGATCGAGCAGGTTCCAGTTTCATGAGCTCTGGTAACTATCCCCTCTTGATACAAACATCGATGTTCCTGTGGAGACGGAACAAAAATGAGCATGGTGTCTGCTGCTGCGTGAACGACCCTGCTTGTTCCTCGAAAGGTAGAGGACACCCGAAGTTTGTACTTGATCAATCTACTCACCTAGAATCCAATCGCGATTGCGGCGAGTGTTTGTTTCTGTCGGATGGAATTTTCACTCGTTACTGCCTCCCTTTCTGATGTGTGTAACACCTTTTATGCATCTTGGTTTAAAAGCTCCAGAGCCTGTGCAGAGAGGGTATCGCACCATCCCTGTGACGACGTCTATTTGATGCTCGATGAATATATTGGCCTGCTTCAGCCGAGCTGCTTCAAACGCGGCTTTCATTACTACCCTGCTGGTCCAGCTGATGTGCCTCCAAGTAATTTTTGCGAATGTCCCAAAGAACCTCAGTTACCCTCTTCATGCTGGGCCGCTGAGTCCTTTGAGGTGCTGCGCAAGCAAATGCGAGGATAGCCAAGCGATGAATGGCGCCCAATGCTGCTGGTGTTTTCTTGATTTTACAGTCAAGCATGTCGACCACTCTCCCTTCTGCAAATTTCTTCTGCGCCCATTGGAGAGTGAAGCGTTCAGCACTCGTCCTCTTCATGTCAATCGGTCGCCTCCCAGTAAAAATTTCTATGAGCAAAACGCCGAAAGAATAAACATCACACTTCGTGTGCAGCTGATAAGTGTTAAAGTATTCCGGATCCAAGTAACCTGCATTCGCCATAGCTCAACCTTTAGTCTTTTAAAGCAGCAGACGCGTCTTTGATCAGAGAAACCGCCATCTTCCTTACCAGGGATTGGGGTGGAGATTTCAACACGAATGAAAGTCCAAACCTAATGTTCATGTGGAGGCTGGCAGGTGTTATGTAACAGCAAATATGTGATATCAGAGGAGAAGCATCAGAAAAAAGTAGAAACATCTAGCACGACATGGCTACGTAGCTTTCAATACCTGCAGTGCCCTTTACTTGAGTTAAGACATGGGTATCCCCAGCATCGGACGGTCCCAAGCGAGAGAATCCAAAATCGGCAACCTTGGCTCGATTCCTTTCTGTGAGGAGTATGTTTGACGACTTAATATCCCTGTGTATGATTGGCCGATCGGCATAAAGATGTAGATATGTCAATGCGTGTCCGATGTCTATCGCAATATCCAATCGAGTCCTAATGTCGAGTGGTCTCCCATAGGTGCCATCTATGTGTTCACCGAGATTGCCGTTCGGAACATACTCCACGACTAGAATACGTTCAGGTCCTTCTTCCAAATAGCCGATCAGTTTCACGAGGTTCAAATGATCCACCTACCGTCATGAGATTTAAGTTAAAGTTTTTTGCAGCAACTCGTATTCAGTTCCAGGAGCTGCATAAACGAAAAATAACTTCACTAGGGAATTTCCTGACCATCCTTTCAACAAGACCTCCCTAAGATGCAGAGTATTCGAAGAGATTCATATGAAGAAATTCATATTCACAATTTGCAGCTTGTGATTGCTCTTTAAAGGAAAACTATAGGTATTCTTTAGATAATCTAGCAGTCGACATACAGTTTAGTCAGCATGTGGATTTAGAATAATAAACCTGAGTCAACATTTCGACCTCTGTCCGAAACTCTGTCCCCAGCTGAGGTGCAAACTGACCCATCCTGCTGCGTTTGATGGCCACCATCCTCCCGTCCTTTAGTCTGCCTTTGTACACCAAACCGAAGCCCCCTTGCCCTATTTTATAGGATGGAGACCAGTTACAAGTTGCGGAAAGAATATCTTTCATTGTGAATTTCTCGGCAGCCGCAGCTGGCTTCTGGTGGTTGTCGTTCACATTCGTAAACAGTTGAAATGCATTTGCATTGCTACGCTCAGATCCAGGCTGCGAAGATGTCGAACATTGGTCAAATACGACCTTGAACTGCCCCTGGCCCTCGTAATCGCCCAATTCATCCTCCTTCGACCTAGGGAAATAGCAGGAAAAGCACCCCATTGTGATACTTCAGAGTTTCTAAAACCGACTGGATCACCCCGCAGCTGGAGCACAAAACGTAATTTACCAGAGAAGTTCTGAAGATCCCGGAAGCCCGCACAAGGAAGTTGAATCACTATACAAGGCACTTTCTACTAATCAAACCCGATCGTCGACGTCATTTCCATAACCCCATGTCCAACTGAAACCAGCAGGAGGCTCTTATCCAGCAATGGCGGTGGTGGCATTAATGGCACCTTTCTCGAATGCCACCTGAAAAACCAAATGAGCGCAAGCCTAGTCTCTTCCTCACAGTCTTGTCCAATATCACGAGCCACTCACAACAGAAGCCTCCCCCTTTGAAGTTGAAATTCTAGCGTGATGCAGACAACGTCCTGATTCAGAGACGGATCTATCTCTACGTTCAGGTCAGAAGTCTTTGTATGCAATACAATAATTTCCTGTGGTTCTAGTTCCTCATACACATAATCTATAAAGAAACGACCTAACAGAGTGAACAAAAGGAATCGAATCTCGAAACAGCGTCACGACGCAGCTAACTTCCAGATGAGAATTCCTGGCATTATGTACACTTGCATCCAGCGATTCTAACGATAAGAGTCTTTCACCACTTGCAGCGCCAGAGAAGGACCTGTTGATATGCATCACAAAGGCAGTTGCTACAATTACATTGCAAATTGCTCTTACTCCCTTTCCGCTCGTGTCCTTCTCGAGGTTGTTAAATGAGAGCCGATTGAAAAGGCAGCGGTAGAAGAAGACAAATCAAGGTCAACCTGTTCAAAAATCAATAATAAAATAAATTCATATTTGGCATGGACGCAAACGACTAGGAATATCGCCTTCTCTTCAAGTTGAGGGTCGGAGACCTTGCTTAAAAAGTCAACTACTCGTGAGGGGCAGCCCAGCTTGTCTTCACTCAAAACACGGAAATTCGAAATCTCTTTGCATTAGAATAAGTCACAAGCAGAACCATCATCGCCTAGTTTCTGAAAAAAGATGGACGCCCGGGTGACTGGTGACATGTGAGTTCCTCAGGGATTCGGCACCAGTCGTACAGCTACATCGGAGCAGAGGATGCACCTGTTTGAACTCTTCCACTCTACGATGGTTTAAAGGCTCTGCACGCGCGCCAAGAACCTCAAAATCGTGCAGCGAGATGTACGCCTCACAGTTGTGTGGTACGCAGTTGTCCTCTTGGTAGTTGTCAAGATACGCCGAAGCATCAGCGCGTAAGATGATCAATCTCACAGTGTTTCTGCAGGATTAACCAAGTTTGAGATACTAATATCACGAATTTGGAGAGTGAGGTGCAAGTAACCACTTGTGACGATGCCACTACGGGCGCTGCAACTAGGAATGGTTGTGACGGTAGCCAACTACAAGAAATCCGTGGAAATCGGATAGCACCGGGTGAAAATCGGTACGCTTCACCTCCACACGCGACTCCAATTGCAACCGATAAAATCTAATCATTGATTCTCATGCTACGATCATCTCACTTCCACATAGCTCCCTTTAGCTGTCGCCTAACCACATTGTGCGACTTATTCAACAATGTACTGGCAGAGATCTTCCATCTTTGAAACTTACTGAATCTTACAACCTCGATTAAGCTAGGACATAGGTTCAGCAGTTTAGGGTTAGGATGAACTTCGCGCTTGTCACCCTTCAGCGGCTCATCCCGCAAGTGATCACCCTGAGCTTCGGTTAAGATTGCAAACTCAATCTTAAAAATTGCTGGGAATGAATTGAGTCGAATGCTACACTGGTGTGCACAAGAATATTTCAATTCTATGTCCAATAGACATACGGAGAAAGGACCACGGTGGTGAGTAGTTTCTACGCAGCGGCCATCATACTGTGCCGTCTTTATTGCTTCATGGCTCAAAATTGATTATTCAAATCTCACTGAATCCCATTAAAGGTAATACTCATAATCAATCACTGATTACCCGAAACCACAACGTGAACGGCGACGCTCTCGATCACTTGACCAGCACCACCGGTGACAGCCCCTCGAAGAACTCGACGACAAATACCACACACTTCCGTTGTAAAAACCTGGCTCGATCCACCAGATCAAACATTCCGATTCCATCCTTTGCTGCTCGCCACGGTCAGGATTTGTTAAGCTTCAGGAATTGAACACGTGCCCTAGGGATAATCGGAAGCTGACCTTGGCTAGCGGCACTACCCTTAATGTGGTTGCTGTCGTAGCGCCATCTCATCTCCTCTGGCAACAGCAAGCTGACAATTGTCACAGTTATTTTTATGATGTCTTATCATGCGTCTGACCGTAAATAAATTTTTTCCCTGCTGCCAGTCTGTGCCGACAAGTGGCTCCGACACTGATGACGACAGCGTCGACGAGCATCGGTAGGGCCGGTCTGTCCGGTATTGGTTACGATTACGGTCACTTTGGCAGCCGACAGATCACTTTTCTAACCTAAAAGTAAAAGTAGGAACGGATGTGCCCGCGAATGTAAACGTTGTCTGTATAGTTGAAAGTAAAAGGTGTGATTTATAACCTGTCGTCCAAATACGAATCGCAAAACGTAAAAGGTAAAGGTTTAAATAGGAGGGGAATGTTCTCTTGGAGGGGAATGTTCAACTTGGAGACCAAGTTGAATGTGTTACAGATACTTGAGTCATGTGATTGATTCAATTCTTGAAACTATTTTCAGGATTTGTATTGATTCTAGGGCATTTGTTTGTTTTAGTAATTATCTAAAATAAAATAAAAAAATTGTAAGGTTAAACTATTTTCATGAAGTTGTTTTTCTAATTTTTATTCTTAAGAGATTTGTTGGAATTGTTTTGAACTTTGAAATCATTTGTAAAAAAATATTAAATCAAAGTTGTCTGAATAATTATAATACATCTTACATGTGTATTATTATTTATTGTTACATATTACACATGCAAGTACCCATCTTTATGATCCTTTTTTAACATAGTTATTTCTTTTCTGATCACATTACATTATGTGTGTAATATATACACACACACACACACACACACATATATATATATATATATATATATTGAGAAATCAAGTTTTTTATTTCATACTATTAAATACAGTAAGACTTATTTTCATCCTTTACGGAGTCTATTGCTTATTAATGAGTTTGAAATATTTTTAATGATAAGATTACATGTCTTTATCAAAAAAATAAAAATAAAAATACTGATTGCAGCTCAAATTGTACATTGAAATCAACAAAGTCGTAACTATTTGTTTAAAAAAGTGAATATGTATTATTTAAAATTCATTAAAACAAATGTAGATAAAAAAGGAAATTTATGTTTTTTTAAAAAAAGTTCTTCAGACTTCTTCCTTAGAAACATAATTAAATAATAATTGTGATAAATTGATAGATTCTTATAACCTGAATTTAATTCAATTGTGTGGTTTCTTAATTTAAAAAATAGTAAAAATAGTAAAAATTAAAATAAAACTTTAAAATTGCAGTGGCCATGGTTGTATAAAGTTTTAGATTAGAATAAAAAAAGTAAAAATATTCTCATTGTTAAAGGTAACCTTGTTATCCTTATGTATTTGCAACTAATTATTATTTAAATTAGTCATAAAAATGTCTGGATTGACAAGCTTAAAGCATGTATATATCTCTTAGTATTTTTTGAAGTAGTTTTAGGTTAATTTTTATTTCTAAATGTTATATCAATATTCATTCTATTCTAAACATATTTGAAATCAACTATAAAAATAAAAATATTATTTATAATTTATTACAAACTTTCAATATACAAATATTATGCTGTTTAATAGTTAATTTTAATAAAAAGAAGCAGAGACATTTAATTAATTTATATCGATCTTTTTCAAATTATGAAGTATTTTACTTGATGTAATATAATGTAATGCCTATATATTAGGAAAAAAATTTACTTAAAGTTACAAAATATTAGAAATAAAATCATAAAATAAAAAATTGATATTTTTTTCACTTAAATTAAACACATCAATTACAATGTCATTTAAAAAAAAAAAACAGAAATATTTTTGCTTTTTAAAGACCAAAAAAATGTTTAAGAAATCTTTATATATATATATATAATAATAATAATAATAATATTTTTTGGGAATCATTGAATGCCATGTAGTAGTTTAATATAAAATATTCTCTTTGTTATTTAATATCATTTGTTGCATGAAAAAGTATTAATTATCAAAGGTTATTAATCTTCAAAGATAGCACATTGAAGGCAAGATAGAAATCATCCTTACTAGGATCCTATAATCTAGTGTTCACTTCCACCTTGGCATCTACATGGCCTTACCTTGCCTAATTAAATATAGCCATGTAACACATGGCCTTTATTAATTATCTTTTTTAATTACTAAAAGTCAATAAAAATTAATTAATTATTAGAAATCATAGATTATTAATTATATCATAAAATAGAATTGATTTCCAAAATTATAATTAATTATTGGAAATTATTAGTTTTTAGTGGATTAATTATTAGAAGAATAATATATTTAAAAGGATATTCTTACCAATTCTACATAACATTTTTTAAAAGGTTAATGTTGCTATATAATGTTCAATTAATAAAAAAAATATTTTTTTATAAATACTAGAAAATAAAATAAAATAATTAGTGAGTTAGTTTTATTTATTCTATTAAAATATATAATTTTTAAAATTATAAATATTTTAAATAAAATAAAAATAATTTACATACATAAAGATATATTTACAAATATTTTTCTTTTATTCATATAAAAAATTTATTAAGTATTATTATATATCAAAATATATCAAAATTATATATCAAAATTAATATTTTAAATTTAAATATATTCTTTATTAAAGTAAAAAGTGTATATTTATTTGTAAATCAATTTGAAGAACAATTCTTTTTTTGTATAATTGTAAAGCACCTCTAAAGTACATTCATTCTTTTACTCCAAGATCTCATTGAAAGATATATATATAAGGCCAATTATGGAAGCTTTTTTTCTTCCAATAAATCAAACAACTATCTCTAAGTTGCCTTATAATCTTATCCAAAGATTAAATATAGTAAATATAAAAAACCTCAAAGGATATCTTACTTGTTTTTAATATTGTCGTTGTCAGGGATATAAGACAACAAATTAGCAAATGGATAAGAAAAAGAATATAGAACTAGATTGATTTCAAGAACAAAAATCTAGATGGTTGACAAGAACAAGAACTAAATTGATATCAAGAAACAAGGCACCACTTTAAATTGCTCCAAGACTTATGTTGGTAAGATTAAGATATACCTCAGTCTTACCTTTTATTTATATTGCAAGATTTATGTCCTATTAAACCTTCTAAAGAAGTTTCTTTTACTTGATGGAATATCACGGACATAAGATCTATTATAGTAATAATCTAATAAAAGTAGGTAAAATAAGTTGATTTGATAATATCTAATAGTGAATCTTCTTAGAAGCTTCATAGATGCTGAATCACCTTTAGATATGTCTATAGGTGATTGGTAGGTTAGAAACTTGGTCAACAAGCTAGCCACATGGCATACATATTGGTAGCTTGCGAAACAAGCCAAGTACATGGCGCACATGTGAAAAACTTGTCGTGCAAGTTTGACATGTGTCTTGTAAATTAAACATGTGTAGGAGGTCCTATAGAATACCGCCACATAGCTTTTAGATAGATAATATAAATAGAGACAAGAGTGAAACCTTCTTCACTCTTGTCAATTCTTTTCTTGCTTCTAGTCCAGTTTCAAGAGTCTATAGTTTTTTTTTGTCTTGTAGCAATAGCCATTCTAGTTTCTTTTAATATACATACTTTCTTACTTCTATTTTATTATACTTCTTAATAGAAGTTTCATATGTTTATTTGCTTCCATCGAGTTCTTGTCCTTGACAGATTGACAAGAATATACATACAATATTAGAGCTTTGTCTTTTCTTGATTAAGAGTGGATTATTCTTTTCTCTTGATAAGCATATTTAAAGTTGTGGAGTACCCACTTCTAAATTGATATTGTTTCTAGAATTTTTTCTTTTGAGTATGTTATTCTGTATTTCTTGAAGTAAGAGTAGATCAAAACATACTACCTCACTTATGATGGAATATCATTCAAACATTAGAGAACCAAAAATTAGTTTATGTGAGAAGTTTGATGGCACAATATTTAAGTTTCGAGGATTCGTCAATCAGGTACAATTGGTGATTGAACTTCAACCTCACAGTTATTTTACGCAAGGATCTCAAGTTAGATTTATTGGAATGTTACTTTTGGATTCTGCTTTATTGTGATTTTTATCTTTTCTTGAATGATGTGATCCAATATTGGATAATTTGGAGGCATTTTTAGTCGAATTCTGATTTATATATGGAAAATATGATGCAATCCGTATTGCAACCAATAAAATTTGTATCCTACAATAAGACAATCGATTAATGTCATTATACACTTCACAATTTTGACAACTAGCAATTGATATTAAGTGGGATGATGCTGTACTCATCAACTAATTTCTCTACGAATTACAATATGAGGTAAAAAAATTAATGCTCAATTTATCCGATCCTCAGATATTAAATCAAGTAATTGATTTTGCTATGAAATGTGACAATCAACTTTTTAAGTTTCGATCCAAGAGTCATACAAGGAAGCCTCAACATTATTATTCAATAGCAATATCAATGTCCTCACAAAACGTACATTTGAAAGTAGAAGACATACAAATTGATACGGTACGTTTTAAATCTTTTATTGAACAAAAAAAGATTCGGCATCGTCAAGGAGGATTATATTTATATTGTAGAGAACCTAAGCACACTGTCCAACATTATCCAAAGAAATGACATAACTATAAAATGAGAAGTACGGTTATCAAAGAAGACAACATGTTAGAAAACGAATTTGTCCAGCTACAATAGAGACCATGCAACTAGAACCTTATACAATTTCTAGTGAAGGTCTTATTCTCTCCTCACAACCCTCTCCTTGTTTTATAATAGATGTATATTTAGGATCAAAAAACTACAAAGCCTCTATATTATTAGATTCAAGAGTTTCAACATGCTTTCTAGATGAACAATTTGTTAAGAATCGTAAAATACCTTTAGTACAGAAAACTAAACCCGTACATGTAGAAGTCATAGATGGTCGTCAATTGTCTTATGGAGATGTTACTCATGAAACCCATCCTATAAAAGTAAGAATAGATGGTTATAATATCTACATAGTCTTTAATATAATTAAATCTTTGTCTAATTTAGTTATTTTAGGTTTATCATGGCTAGAAAAATATAACCCTCAAATAGATTGGAATTCTCATAGACTTAAGTTTTCTCAGAACATTATTAAATATCCTGTCAACCAAGTGAAAAGCTATAAGTCTAATATAGTAAAACCTATATTTATAGATACAAAAGCTTTTATACATGCAGCAAAAGAAGGATCAATTTTTGCTATTTATGCCACATCCATTTCTGATGGTAGAAAGACTTTAAGTGGCATTTCAAACCAATATCTGGATTATTAGGACGTTTTTGAGAAAATGAATGCAAATATTCTTTCAGAGCATTGTCCGTATAATTGTTCAATTAACCTCAAAGAGAAAGCTCAATCTCTATTTGGATCAATCTATAGCTTATCACAAAATGAAGTGACTGAACTCGAAGAATACATTGATGAAAACTTAGCTAAGAATTTTATACGTCATTCAAAATTTCCAACAAGAGCTCCTATCTTCTTTGTAAAGAAAAAAGATGGATCACTATAGATGTGCATAGATTATCGAGGACTCAACAAGATTACCATCAAGAATAAATACCCTCTACTATTGACATCTAGACTTCTGGATCAATTGAATCAAACTAAGATCTATACAAAAATAAATCTATGAGGAGCGCACAACTTAGTCCACATCAAAAAAGGAGACGAATAGAAGACTGCTTTTTGAATAAGGTATGGACATTTTGAATATAATGTTATCTTTTTGAACAATGTATGGACATTTTGAATATAATGTTATGCTTTTTGGACTCACGAATACACTAGCTATTTTTCAGCATCTCATGAATGATGTTTTTCATGAGTTTTTAGATGATTTTGTTGTCTGCTACTTAGATGATATTTTAATCTATTCTAAGAATGTAAAAGAACATGAATTACATATTTGCCATGTATTACAAAAATTTAGAGATATTGGATTATATACCAAGATGGAAAAGTATATATTTCATACTACTCAAGTTGATTTCTTAGGATACATCATTTTGAATGATGGTCTCATGATGGAAGTTTTCATAAGAAAGTCCAGACAATTATAGATTTGAAGATTCCAAGAACAGTAAGAGACGTTGTTGTGGCGAAAGTTCGCTTCAAGTAGACGCAAGGTCCCTCTTTACAATCAAGTTGGATCTGATATGCACAAACTTTTTTAAACCTTTCTTTTACAGTCACAAAACCATGCGTATAATAAATCAACAAACTAGAAGCTTGGAAATTTATAAATCAAAATCTAGCCATTTGTATAAGTTCAAATTTTGGAAGCATAGAGTTCACTTTTTTAGTCATCTTCACAAAAATTCTCAACAATGAATTCATTATCGATCACCAGATATCATCAAAATATTAGCAAGTAATTATATAAGTAAAACCAAACCAGAAACTTGAAAATTCATAATTTAAGATCCAACTATTCAAATAAGCTCAAAATTTGGGAAAAAATATCTCATACCTTTGATCTTTGTCACATAAATTTTGAGCCATGAATTCATTGTTGATCATTAGATATCACCAAATCCTTGGCAGATACTTTTAGAAGTCAAATCTCAACTCAAAACTTGAAAATTCATAATTGAAGATCCAGCCGTTCAAAAAAGCTCAAAATTTGGGAAAAAATATCTCATACCTTTGACTATTGTCACATAAGATTTGAGCCGTGAAATCATTGCCGATCGTTAGATATCACCAAATCCTTGGCAGATACTTTTAAAAGTCAAAACCCTAGACACCCGAGAACAAATTTGCCATTACTCCCTAATCAAAGTCTCAATTGATATGAGATTGTAGACATAGACTCTTTATAGTATAAGTAATATGTACACAAAAAATGAGCTTCAAATTCTTCTTGAAACTCAAGTTCTAGCTTAAAGCAAATCCTTCTATTTATCTAACTTCTTCAAAACCCCAGTTTAGTTTGCTGGGTTTAACTAGCCATATCTCACTCATTCTAAACTCATTTTTATCAATTCTTCAATGTAAAATGTGTAGCTTGAAGTCTAGTTTCTAACCCAACTTTTCGATTTCTTGCTAGTATCTTAAAACTTCTAATATACCCTGAAAAGTGACAATAGGTGTCATATTAGTAGTCTAAGTTCAAACAAGCATATCTCTCTCATCTAAGTTCCGAATCCTGCGTTTCTACCACCTAAACTCATGCCAAGAAGAAGCTCTCTCTGAATCTTTCTCTGCATTTGCCAAAAATCCCCGTCTTCTTCTCCTCCAAGCTCGTCAAAGAAGTCGCAGCCAAGGTCTTCAAAGTCCAAGTCAACAATTAATAGTTTAAAGTTATAAAAACCCCAAATCTAATCCTCCAAGTCAGCACTATTAATGGTAGCCGACTATTGACATCCAAATCTACTATTTATCCTTAGTAAATCCTAAATTCAACCTCAAAGTCAAAACTCCTTATATCTACAAATATAACCCTGAATCTATTAAAATCTAAGATTGGAAAAAAGATAAAAGAAATAAAAGAAAGTTTCAAGGCTAAATCAAAGTTAAAGTTAAGATTAAAGATAAGATAAAATTTTAACCAAAGAAAAAAAAAGAAAGTGAGAAATTTTTCCTAAATTATATAAAAACTTAGATTGGTAAGAAGAAAGAAAGAACTTAATAAAATTTTGAAGAAAAGATAGTTAACTTAGGTTTCTATATATGGATATATTTACTTCACGACAACGGTCACCGGATACCCAGCTCCTTCGAGGAAGTGACGCCACTCTTAGAAAGAATCCACTATAGCAAGGAGTTCCTTATCATGAATCTTATAGTTGATCTCAGCCGCAAAAAACTTCCGTGAATAGAATACAACTGGATGAAGCTTATTGTCGATGCCCATCTGTGAAAGTACGGCTCCTAAAGTAAAATCCAAAGCATCAATTTCCAAATAAAAAGCCTTTGCAAAGTTTGAGTGTACCAAGATTAGAGCCGTAGTAAATGCCGTTTTAAGATTTTGAAATGCTTTTTCCGCTAGAGGTCCCCATTCCAGCTTATCTTTACATATTAATCGAGTGAGTGGAGCAGCAACTTGAGAATAATTCTTAATGAAGATCCCGATAAAAGTTAGCAAAGCTGAGAAAATATTGTACGTCTCTAATTTGTCACAGACATATACATAGTTACCTATATGATCAGATAGAACTAGATAAAAGAAGGTAAAAGCAGGTTAATTCCATAATATCTTTAGAGAAACTTCCTAGAAACTTCATAGACGCTGCTTTGACTTTATAAGTGTCCATAGTAGACTTTTGGATTAGAAACTTGGTCAATAAGTTAGCCACATGTCGTACATGTTGGTAGCTTGAAGACCAAGCTAAATACGTGGCGAACATATAGGAAACTTGCCCTGCAAGTTCGACACGTGTCTTGCAACTTGGACACGTGTCTTGTAAATTGGATACGTGTTGGAGGTCCATAGAACGTCGCCACTTAGCTCTTAGGTAGATAGTATAAATAGAGACAAGAGTGAAGCCTTCTTCACTCTTGTCAACTCCTTTCTTGTTTCTAGTTTGATTTCAAGAGTCTCTAGTGTCTTGTCTTTTGGCAATAGCCATTCCAGTTTCTTTTAATATATACACTACCTTGTTTCTATTTTGTTATATTTCTTTGAGAGTGTTTTTCACTTACTTATTTGCTTCCGTTGAGTTCTTGTCCTTGACAGATTGACAAGAGTACACTTACAATATCAGAGCTTTGTCTTTTCTTGAGTAAGAGTGGATTACCCCTTTCTCTTGACAAGACATAAGCGTGTTAGAAGTTGCGGATTACCCACTTCTAAACTGATATTGTTCTTAGCATTTTCTTTATTATCAAGTCTTTTTTTTTCTTTTGCCTTGAGCAATATCACATAGTTCTTTTCTTCTTAATATTATTATGGCAGAGCTTATCGAAATGAAGATTGCAATGGCACAAATGCAAGAATAATTAAGGGAGTTAAGGCTTGCAATGCATCAACTCAATCTACCACCACAAGGAAGAACAAGAATAGCAAAAAGTAGAGATGTAGAGATAATTGGAGCTGCTTCAACACCTGCATCAAATCACATTCCTTCTCCAATGGTAGAACACCCTGTAAGCGCCAGAGAACCAAGAATTGCCTTACCCGAGAAATTTGATGGTACGAGATCAAAGTTTCGAGGGTTCATCAATCAAGTACAATTGGCAATCAAACTTCAACCGCAAAGCTATCCAACTCTAGGATCACAAGTCAGGTTTATTGGAACTCTACTTTCTGGTTCTGCATTATCATGGTTTTCGTCTTTTCTTGAACAACGAAATCCCATACTGGACAATTTGGAAGCTTTTTTGGTGGAGTTTCGATCTATGTATGGTGAACACGATGCAGCTCGTGTTGCAACAAACAAGATCCAAATTTTACGACAAGGAAACCGCTCTGTAACAGTGTATGCTTCACAATTTCGACAACTTGTAATCGATATCAAGTGGGATGATGCTGCAGTCATCAGTCAATTTCTTTATGGATTGCGATATGAAGTAAAGAAATTGATGCTCAATTTACCTGATCCTCAAACATTGAGTCAAGCAATCGATTTTGCTGTAAAGTGTGACAATCGACTTTTTGAGTTTCAATCCGAGAATCGTACAAGGGAAACTCAACGTTATTACTCAATGGCAACATCTTCACCAAATGTATATTCGGAAGTAGAAGACATGCAAATTGACGTAGTACATTTCAAACCTCTTACTGAGCAAGAAAAGATTCGTCGTCGCCAGAGAGGATTATGCTTATATTGTGGAGAACCTAAGCACACTGCTCAACATTGCCCAAAGAAACGACGCAACTATAAAATGAGGGGTACGGTGGTCAAAAGAGACAACATGTCGGAAAACGAATTTGTCTAGCTACAATAGAGACCGTGCAGCTGGAATCTTGTACAATTCCTAAAGAAGGTCCTATCCTCTCTTCAAAACCCTCTCCTTGTTTTATAATAGAACTATATTTAGGACCTAAAAACCACAAAGCCTTTGCTTTATTAGATTCAGGAGCCTCAGCATGTTTTTTAGATGAACAATTTGTTAGAAGTCGTAAAATACCTCTAGTACAAAAAACTAAACCTGTACATGTAGAAGTCATAGATGGTCGTCCATTGTCTTCTGGAGATGTCACTCATGAGACCCACCCTATAAAAATAACAATAGACGGTCATAATAGTTACGTAACCTTTAACATAATTAAATCTCCGTCTAATCCAGTTATTTTAGGTCTATCATGGTTAGAAAAATATAATCGTAAGATAGATTGGAATTCTCGTAGACTTCATTTTTCTCAAAACGTTATTAACACTTCCGTCGACCAAGTAAAAAGCTATAAGTCTAGTATAGTAAAACCCGTACTTATAGGTGCAAAAGCTTTTATGCATGAAGCAAAAAGAGGATCAACTTTTGCTATTTATGCCACACCCGTCTCTGATAGTAAAAGCACTTCAAGTGGCTTTCCAAGCCAATACCAAGATTATCAAGATGTTTTTGAGAAGAAAAATGCCGATATCCTTCCGGAGCATCGTTCATATGATTGTTCAATTGATCTCAAGGAGGGATCTCAACCTCCATTTGGACCAATCTACAGTCTATCACAAAATGAGTTGGCAGAACTCAAAGAGTATATTGAAGAAAATCTGGCCAAGAACTTCATACGCCATTCCAAATCCCCAGCAGGAGCTCCAATTCTATTTGTGAAGAAAAAAGATGGATCGTTACGAATGTGTGTGGATTATCGAGGGCTTAACAAGATCACTATCAAGAACAAGTATCCACTACCTTTAATCTCCGGACTTCTTGATCAACTGAATCAAGCTAAGATCTATACAAAAATAGATCTACGAGGAGCATACAACCTGGTTCGCATCAAAGAAGGAGATGAATGGAAGACTGCATTTCGAACAAGGTATGGACACTTCGAATATAATGTTATGCCTTTTGGACTCACGAATGCACCAGCCGCTTTTCAACATCTCATGAACGATGTTTTTCGTGAATTCTTAGATGATTTTGTTGTCTGCTATCTAGACGACATTTTAATCTACTCTAAGAATGTAGAAGAGCATGAAACACATGTTCGTCGTGTGTTACAAAAACTTAGAGAAACAGGGTTGTACGCTAAGATGGAAAAGTGTGTATTTCACACTACTCAAGTTGACTTCTTAGGTTACATCATATCGAATAATGGCCTCATGATGGATCTTAAGAAAGTCTAAACAATCATAGACTGGAAGATTCCAAGAACAGTAAGAGATGTGCAATGCTTTCTGGGATTTGCCAATTATTATCGAATCTTCATCAAGAACTTCTCTCAAGTTGCAGCCCCACTTACACGTTTGACTTGTAAGGACAAGCTCGAGTGGAATAAAGAAGCAGAAGCATCATTTGAAGCTTTGAAGATAGCTTTTACTTCTGCACCAATCTTGTATCGCGTTGATTTTTCCAAGGCATTTTTTATGGAAACAGACGCATCTGTCTTTGTTTTGGGCGCAGTATTGTCACAAATGGGAACAGATGACAAACTCCATCCAGTAGCTTTCTATTCCAAGAAATTTTTGGCAGCAGAGATCAACTACGAAATCCACGATAAAGAACTTCTCGCAATTAAGGATTCTTTTCAAGAATGGTGTCATTATCTAGAAGGCGCTTCTAATCCAGTCACCGTGTATACGGATCACAAGAACCTCGAGTATTTCATGTCAGCACGCGTGTTGAATCGTCGTCAGGCTCGTTGGAGCATGTCTCTATCAAGATTCGAGTTCATTATTACATATCGGCCAGAAAAACAACAAGGTTTGTCCGATGCACTTTCTAGACGTTCTTATCTTGCACCAAAAGAAGGAGATGCAGCTTTTGATCAACAAAGAACAACTCTCTTGAAGCCGGAGCAATTTTATCTTCGGGCAACAAAATCAACATTAACTGTTGATTCAACTTTTCTCAAGCAAGTCCAGTTAAGTATGTCCTCAGATCCCCTTATTCATGAAATTAAGAATAATTCTTCTAAGTCTCATGATATTTCGAAGTTTGAATTCAAGAAAAATCTACTCTATTTCGAAAGGCGCTTATATGTTCCAGAAGGTGAAGCACGATTACGTGTTCTTCAAGCTTGTCATGACTTCCCGGCAGCAGGACATTTTGGGTGCAATAAGACTCTAGAGTTGATATCTAGAGATTTTGGTGGCCTCAAATGTGGAAGAGAGTCAAAGATTTTGTAAAAACATGTGATGTTTGTTTAAGATCAAAAACTCCTCGCCACCGACCCTACAGACTTCTTCAGCCATTATCCATTCCAGAACAACCATGGTCTTCTGTGTCTATGGATTTTATCATGGATCTTCCAAACTCAGGTTCTTATGACTCTATATTCGTGATAGTAGATCGTTTTACTAAGATGGCACATTTTATATCATGTAAAAAATCTATCACAGGCAAAGAAACAGCTAAACTTTTCCTTGACAATATCTACCGCTATCATGGATTACCTAAGGATATTATATCGGATAGGGGAACTCAGTTTGTATCGAGATTTTGGAGAACACTTTTCAAGATTCTAAAGGTAGATATAAAGCTATCTTTAGCTTTCCATCCTCAAACTGATGGACAAACGGAGCGCGTAAATCAAGTCTTGGAACAGTATTTGAGATGTACGATCAACTACCAACAAGATGATTGGACAACTCTTTTACCATTGGCAGAGTTTGCTTATAATAATACGATACATTCTTCTACACAACAAACACCTTTCTTTGCCAATTATGGTTACCATCCACGACTTGATACTTTTGACTATTCAAAAGTTGACAATCCTGCGGCGGAAGACTTGGTAAATCATTTGTCAGAACTACATACAACAATGAAGGCACAATTAAAGGAAGCTCAAGAACGACAAAAGATAAATGCTGATGCGTATCGAAAGGAACAACCACAACTCAACGTAGGCGACAAGGTATGGCTACTTCGTCACAATATCAAGATTCTAAAAATAAGATAATCTATAGTATTTTTATTGGAAGATGTGTTGCATATCCAATATTAGTTTAAATAATAGAAAAATAAAAAAATTTAAAAATAAAAAAAATAAATATAACTTAATTTTGGTGATCATAGCCTCCCACCATTTTTCTATCTTTTTATTGCACATCCCCACCATTTGCAATATGAAGTATATATATATATATATATATATATATATATATATATGCGACCTTGTGACAAGTTGGACTATTGTAAGCTTGGACCTTTTCGTATTTCTGAACAAATTAATCCAGTTGCACATCGATGACACCTACCAGAGTCTATGAAGATCTATCCTATATTCCACGTGTCTCTTCTTGAACCATATGAGACAATGAACATACCAAGAAGAAGACAAGTACCACCTCCTCCTATAGAAGTGAACAATAATGACGAATTTGAAGTGGAAGAAGTCTTAGATTCAAGGCGGCGCCGAAATAGGTTGGAATATCTTGTTCACTGGCACGGATACAATATTAGTGAGCGCACATGGGAACCAGCAAAAAATCTGGCGAATGCAGCGAGGAAGGTAGAGACCTTTCATCAACAACATCCATCGAAACCAAGATGAAGACTTTCCCTATAAAAGAAACAAGATGCAGGCAAGATAACATTCAACTTTCTATCCTTGTTTGTAGCTTCTTTGTATTTTGTAGTCGACACGCTCTGGAACGAATCAATGTACCAACGGATCAAACTTCACAGCCTTTTAGATGTCGACTCAACGGACGAGAGATTTATTATCGCTACAATCCCCAAAGACGATTTGGGAATCGAGACAAGATCTTCAAGAACGACATGTTCTTCCTGAATAGATGGCAGATAACGTGTTTGGTATCACAAACTTGGAAGAGATTATCGATGTTTGGTGATTTTATTGGAGATAGGAACAACTCCTGACGATGTTCTAGATGTGACATTTGAAGGAAGTTATGAAGGTCACAACAATGATCAAATAACAGGGTGGTCTTCTCGTCCTGGAATGAGACACTATCGATGGCTGAGAGGACCTATCAATTACCTTCGAAGAGAACAAAGATCAGAATATGTGGCAAATACTATTCGCCACATCTTAGACTTTCTACACATGTAATCACCGCTCCTCGTGGAACTCGTCCTTTAAAAGGGGGGTAATGTCACGAACATATACATAGTTACTTATATGATCAGATAGAACTAGATAAAAGAAGGTAAAAGCAGGTTAATTCCATAATATCTTTAGAGAAACTTCCTAGAAACTTCATAGACGCTGCTTTGACTTTATAAGTGTCCATAGTAGACTTTTGGATTAGAAACTTGGTCAATAAGTTAGCCACATGTCGTACATGTTGATAGCTTGAAGACCAAGCTAAATACGTGGCGAACATATAGGAAACTTGCCCTGCAAGTTCGACATGTGTCTTGCAACTTGGACATGTGTCTTGTAAATTGGACACGTGTTGGAGGTTCTATAGAACGTCGCCACTTAGCCCTTAGGTAGATAGTATAAATAGAGACAAGAGTGAAGTCTTCTTCACTCTTGTCAACTCCTTTCTTGTTTCTAGTTTGATTTCAAGAGTTTCTAGTGTCTTGTCTTTTGGCAATAGCCATTCCAGTTTCTTTTAATATATACACTACCTTGTTTCTATTTTGTTATATTTCTTTGAGAGTGTTTTTCACTTACTTTTTTGCTTCCGTTGAGTTCTTGTCCTTAACAGATTGACAAGAGTACACTTACAATATCAGAGCTTTGTCTTTTCTTGAGTAAGAGTGGATTACCCCTTTCTCTTGACAAGACATAAGCGTGTTAGAAGTTGCGGATTACCCACTTCTAAACTGATATTGTTCTTAGCATTTTCTTTATTATCAAGTCTTTCTTTTTCTTTTGCCTTGAGCAATATCACATAGTTCTTTTCTTCTTAGTATTATTATGGCAGAGCTTATCGAAATGAAGACTGCAATGGCACAAATGCAAGAACAATTAAGGGAGTTAAGGCTTGCAATGCATCAACTCAATCTACCACCACAAGGAAGAACAAGAATAGCAGAAAGTAGAGATATAGAGATGATTGGAGCTGCTTCAACACCTACATCAAATCACATTCCTTCTCCAACGGTAGAACACCCTGTAAGCGCCAGAGAACCAAGAATTGCCTTACCCGAGAAACATGACCATACCTTGTACAAAAAGCTGTCTTCCATTCGTCTCGTTCTTTGATTCGCACAAGGTTGTAAGCTCCCCTTAGATCAAACTTTGTAAAGATCTTTGCACGTCCAAGTTGTTCCAAAAGACTAGAGATCAAAGGTAATGGATAGCAATTCTTCTTTGGCACCTCCCCGATAGTCCACGCACATCCGTAGTGAGCCATCCTTCTTCTTCACAAATAAGATTGGTGCCACAACTAGGGATTTTGAATGACAAATGAAGTTCTTGGCTAGGTTCTCGTCAATGTATTTCTGCAACTCAGCCAACTCCGTCCGCGATAGGTTGTAGATTGGGCCAAAAGGTGGTTGTGCTCCTTCTTGCAATTCTATGGCACAATCATATGGTCGATGTTCTGGTAGCATGTCAGCATTCTTCTTTTGAAACACGTCTTGAAAATCCTTGTATTGTTCCGGTATTCCTGCTGTTGAAATCTGCTCTCCATTAGTTGGAGCTGCATAAATGATCAATAGTGTGCCTTCCTTGCACGATCTTAGAAACGTTCTTGCTCCAATGAACAAGGATTTTTTGGTTTGGGATCTTCTTCCAGGCTTGTCCTTAGGTTGTTCCATGGGAAATGTTATCCTCCGCAACCTCCAATCTATGGATGGATTATATTTTTCCAACAAAGAAAGACCAAGAATAACAGGATTTGATGAGGTACTAATAATGTTGAAGATAATATAACTACTATGGTCTTTAAACGTCACCTCTATAGGTTCTGATTCGTGGGTGACACTACTAGATAATAAAGATCGTCCATCTATTACTTCTACATGAACAAGTTTGCATTTTTGTATTAGGATAATTTTGTGACGCTCAGCAAATTCTTAGTCGAAGAAACAAGCAAATGCTCCTGAATTTAATAAGGCTAAGGTTTTTAGTTTTTTAGGACCAAAAGATAAAGGAATTGTAAAACAACTGATAAGTTGAGTAGAAAGAGAGGAACCTTCTTTTTATTTGTCCAACCGCATGATTCCTATTGTGGCTGGGCATCCTCGTTTTCCTGAACAAGCACACTTCTATTCTTGATGTTGCATCTATTTTGCTTCTTAGGATAGCTTCTACCTCTATGGCCTTCTCCACCACAATAAAAACACAAACCTTTCTCCATACGCTGCTTGCTTTCTTCTGGAGTAAGGGATTTGACATATATCGCATCAATCTACATGTCTTCTATCTCCTATTGTGAATTTAGGCTACTTATCGATATAATTGCGTCATGGTGACTTGTATATTGTCTGGAGCGTTGGCCTTGGCGACGTTGAAATAGGCGATTATCGTACTTTATAGCTTGGCTAATAGCTTTGTTGAGCGTTCGTGGATCAGGAAGAGATAATAACAAATCCTTCACGTCATCCCTTAGATCCCAATAGAATTGGCTCATCAATTCTTCATCCCAATTGATGTCGCATGCCAATTGCCTGAAATCCGAGGCATAGACTGATGCAGACCGAGTCCCTTGTTGTAGTGATCAAATTTTTGTTGTAGCCCACCGAGCCTTGTCATGCTTGCCAAATGCTTCTGCAAATGCCTCCAAAAAAGTCTCAAAGTTGTTCAAAATCGGTGATCCTTTTTCAAATAGAGGAGCAAACCACGATAGAGCTTGTCTTGTAAGCAAAGTTCCAACCAATCCAATGCGTGATTCCTCTGTCAGATAACGTTCGGATTGTAGAGCTGTTATTAACTTGATTTGATTTGTGAAACCTCAAAACTTAGATCGTGTGCCATCAAAATTGTCTGGAAGGCTAATACGAGGTTCTTTTTGTTGTGGAAGTAATGATTCTCATTGAACCACAAGTAAAGCTGCTTCTTCTCGTGCAGAAGCTCGAAGTTGATGAAGCCCAGATTGTGCTATTCCAGATGCTCCATCATTATGAAGTCTTGCAAAGACTCCTTCCATTACCGTAGTTCTCTGTGATAATGTAGCAAGAGCATTCATAATAGAGTTCATCTTGGACTCCAAACTTTCACTCATATTAATGTCTTGACTTCCAACCATTTTAAGAGAAAGGAAGTAATTATTTCTATAAGGATGAAATATTGGTTTAGAAGAGGGTACTCCGCAACTTCTAAAACGCCTTAAGACCTTCAAGAAGAGAGGTAATCCACTCTCTCCAAGAAGAATAAGACTCCAATATTATGACAAAAAAGATATCAGTTTAGAGGAGGGTAATCTGCAACCTCTAAAATACTAGTGTATCTTCAAAAAGAGGGGTAATCCACACTCCAACAAGAAGGAACTAGCTCTGATATCTAAGGTGAAAGTAGTCTCGACAAACTGTCACGGACACAAAATATAGACTTGAAGTCTAAACAAGAAGTTCAAGAAGAATTGGGAGGAACTGGATTAATATTACGGACACAAAATATAGACTTGAAGTCTAAACAAGAAGTTCAAGAAGAACTGGCAAGAACTGGATTAATCAGATGAATACAAAAACAACACCAAAGAGGTGAGCTAGAGCTCCAAGAGATGTGTTGTCGAGACTGAAGAACTCTTCAACCTCGACTCCAATATATACTCCTATCTAGGAAGCTTCTCAAGCAGCTTCCTCCAACTAGGGAGCTTCTCAAGCAACTTCCACCAACTAGGAAGCTTCTCAAGCAGCTTCCACCAAATAGGGAGCTTCTCAAGTAACTCCTACTAATTAAGAAGCTTCTCAAGCAACTTCTACCAATTAGGAAGATATTAGAAGGCTCTGGAAGGTTCTAGAGAGTTTTAGGAAACTTCTAAAATATTCTAGAAGGTTCTAATAAGTATGTCCTTGACACACCCTCTCTTAATTATTATTTCTAAATGTAATAATAAATCTTTTTATAAAAGCCTCCAAATTATATAAGATTAAGATATTTTTTTCCAATAATGGAATAAACTATGATCCAATATTTTCTAATAAAAAAGCGCTTACAAAAGCGACTTGAATAAATCCATCCATATAACAAGAAAGATATAATTGTAAATAGAGTTGTACTTATTGCACAAAACCTTGAAAGTTAGATCTTGTTCCATTAAATTTATCAAGTATATTAGCTTTTGGTTCTTTTATGACAACCTTTGGAACTTCTATAGGAATCATATACATAGCTTGTCTACCACTTGCTTCTTTCAATCAAGTAATCTTTTGATACAAATTATGAATCTTTTTTTTAGTTTCTTAAAATATTAACTCTATTTGGAGTTTTTTTTTTGGATTACAAAAGCATATCATTTCTTCTCATACACTATCCAAAAGAGCTTGAAGATGTGCAAGAATTATGACTTTGTTTTCTATTTACAAAGATACATCTTTCATGATTTGATCTACTTTCAAAGATACATCTTCTATACTAAAAAGAAATGTTACTAAATGATATTAATTTAGAAGAGGATAATCCATAATCTCTAAAATATAGTAATATATCCTAAAAATGGAATAATCCACTCTTTTTTTTAAAAAAATCAAACTGCAACAAGTAAGCATATTAGTCTAAAGGGGGATTATCCACACTCTTCTAGAATACAATAGTATCTTGAAGAAGAGAGATGATCCACTTTCTATCAAGAAATTAAAGCTTTGATATGATTACTTAGTAATCTTACTAAATTGTCAAAGATATAAGATAATGGATTAGTAAATAGATAAGAAAAATAATACAAAATTAGATTGATTTTAAGAACAAAGAATTAGATGGTTGACAAGGATAAAGAACTAGATGGTTGATAAGAACAAGAATTAAATTGATATCAAGAAATAAGACAATACTTTAAATTGCTCCAAGATTTGTGTTGGTAAGACTGAGGTATACCTTAGTCTTCTCTCTTATTTATATTGTAAGGTTTATATACTATTGAACCTTCTAAAGAAGCTTCTTTAGCTTGATGAAAATATCTATAGAAGATTTTAACTACGAAAGTAATTAGGAAGTTTTTAGAAGTCTATGAAGCATCTATGGAAGCTTCTAAGAATATCTTAAAAGATTTTAGAAGACTAAAGAAGGTTCCAAAAGATTAAAGAAGATTCTAGAAGATTTTAGAAGATTGAAGAAGATTCTAGAAGGTTCTAGAAGATTAAAAAAGATTCTACAAGGTTCTAGAAAGTGGTAATTTAGAATATATCCATAACAGTCATCATGCATGTTTTCACAAATTCAAGGATTGGTTGACTATCTTGATACTTAAAATACTAATCAACAAGTATTGCCTTTGCTACAACTAGCTCTTCTATGCAAGATGTATACGCTGTAAATTTTATTCTAAATTCAATTTCAAATTCTTTAATAAATTTTACAAACATTTATTCATACATAATAGATTATAGGCATATTATTTTAGTAAGGGACTTTGATGGTTGATCTTTAAAATAACATGTTAAAGATTTTTTTTGTAAAACAATGTATTTTATAAATTTAAATCATTAAATAAAAAATCAAATGAATTTTAAAAATTCTTTCTTTAAAAAATAAAAATCACATCCAAATTTTTGTTATTAAATAAATATTTGTAATATATTTAACATATTTATATATTTTTTAATATTTAATTTTTTATTTTATATATCTTTATAAGAACCGTATAATCATGAAAATATTAATTTTATGAAGCTTTCACCAAATTTATCCATTAAATATTTTTAAAAAATATTTTTTCTTTATTTTTGTTTTTTATTTTAATTTTTTTGGTGCATAATTATAACTTCTAAAATAAAAATATTTTATAATTTATTGATATAATATTTTAAAATTTTTAAAGCCTAAAAGTACATAAAATAGTTGTATAATATGTAATTAAAAATAATAAAGATCAAATATATTTTGTGATTTGAAATAAAAAATTTGACATATAAATATAAAATTGTATTATAATTTACATATTAAATCTTTAAAATTATAAAATATAAAATTAATAGACTTAAAAATTATGAACAATGTTATATTTTTTGGAGTTTAATATATAACAACAAAGTTACTTGTATGGAGTCTGAAGGTGATTTTTATTCTAAATTTTAATGTATTTGATAATTGTAAGATTTTTTGTAAAAATTATGGAATATCAATATACATATATATGCACACATTTGTATGAATTATTAAATTAAATGATCTTGAACTAATAACACATGGCAGGTTGTTACTAAGCGGCTGGCTGTTGAAATCTCAGCAAGCCTAGACATAATGACTCTGATGTTCCCAAAAACATCAAACCAACAAACATTGTTAGTAAGATGCCTCCAGAATCTTACTCTACCTGGCATTTTCGATGACAGTCACCCTTTAGAATGTAATAGTCCACAATTATTAGATCAACCTCAGTAGATGTGAATACCAATGGACCGGTGATTTGGTAAGAATCGGCAGGAAACATGAAACATTGTAAATGAATGTTGAAGAGTAAAGAGAAAGTGAAACTGATCTTGCCGATGCTGACTTTGGAGTGGAGAAGAGACGGTTCTTTATTTGAATTCCCATTTTGTGCCGCACTGCGGAACATTGAGTCCAACAACCTACACAAAAGCATGAAATGAACGATCCCAAAAGAAATTCAGAGGTGTGTCAAGAAGCTAACCTTACGAGGGAAACAGAGTAGTACTGAAAATTGCTATCATACTTGCAAACAGTGGTTGAGAAGCTTTGAGAGAATTGAAGTTTGGTTTCGCTGTCATTGTATACTGTAACATGTACATGGTTTTATATCGTATGATCTCTACAAGAGTAAACGACATTGGACTTCACAAGGTTTCGCCATTTGTCCTTAAGATCAACCCCAGTGCGTGCATAAAGGACATTTTTATTCTTTTGCAGGATGGTCTTCCAGTGGCCTTCTCCATATTTCCGAACTCCGCTCTTCAAGGCTTCCACCTCTAATTCTGACCAAAATTTTTTCTGCCGTCCACGCTTCATGCCTGATCCTGTTGCATATGAGTAATCACCTGTCGTCGAGTTACGAGGCGGCACAGTCATTTGTTTAGGCCTAAGAATGTGTGGCAAACGGATTTGCCTTGAATCAGATGGAGAAAAGCTGCTTAATGCTTCATCCCAGCCCTGCACTCGTGAGGATGGAAGAGATTTTAGAAGACTACGGTTTACAGCGGTGTTGTGGCTCATCTCACTCGGAATGTTCTCTTGTGCTTCTGTATTACTATCTGGTTTTTTCAAGTGAGGGAGTGGAGGAAGTGGATCCTCTACAAAATTCTGAAGCTCGATATGGTTGTCATCTAATGTTTGTCGTGGTTCCTCCAAGTCTTTGATTCTTCCATTGACTTCCTTAGGTATTTCCAAACAACGGTAGTTCAAGACTCGTATGTTACTCTCAGGCACGTCTTCGTTTCTGGAGTTAGCACTATCTTCGGCCACTGTATCTGCCACATTTGCATCAGATGCATGCAGAGCCTTCACCGACAATCCTTGTGGCTTGTACTTTCCGTTACTGGCAGCCTCTTCAATTTTCTCAAGTAACATTGGGCTATAAATAGCCCAGAAATTCTTTATCAATGTTGCCAATTTACTCTCAATAATCTTGATCTTTGCATTGCTTGCATCCAATTTCTCACTGGCTGAAAGTCTAAGCAACTTACGCAGCTCTTCTTTCAGTTCCAATATCGGTTGCTGAAGTCCTTTCCATACGAACAATTCCTCTACGTTGTAGCTCAACTCTGATGACTGCTTTTCACGCGAATCCCTAACTTCAATGTTCACCTCTGGTGCGTCGGGATGTGATGTCTTGAATCGTACTAACGATGGCATATCTTCTGATCCCACTCCAGCTTTGTCCATACATTCAATTTCAAAAGCATGATAGAGAGCTTCGAGGGTGTCCAGTGTCTTCTGAATATCCAAGTCTCTAGAAACTAAAAACGAGAGCTGTTTGATCAGTATCATCTGTTTCAAGCGCCAGACGTCCTCAGGACCAGGTAGTGACTGTTAATTTCCTGATAAGATTCACATCTGACGTGTGCTTTAAGACGTACTCCCATACGCCTATAATAATAATATAAAAAAAGACTGCCAATCAAGGAACTTGAATTTTTTTTAAAATGCATGTCTAGGCATGGAAATGAACATGGGTCTGCTTAATGCCAGCGTTCGAAGTCAAAATTGTAACCCCGACGACCAAAATCGTGACATAATTTAAATTCTATTTCAGAGCAACAATATTTATAAAAATAAAAATTCTGTGACATCAACAGAGAAGGAAGAGAATCACAGACCCGACAACTCGTGGCTGCATGCTAGAAATCCCTACAACGCAAAGTAATACGACAAAGGCGAGAGCCTGTCCTCTCCATCGCAAATGTATCCTGTGACGAAAGGGACCAACCATACGCAACGAGTTGTTTAAACTGACATTTAAACTAAAACCTAGTAATCAACCATAGAAGCAGAGCTTAATATTCATACAAACTTAGCTACATCTCCCATCAGGCATAGAAATTATACATCCATGACTCTAGACTTCAATTTCCAGAGGGGAAAATAGCGTGGGATAGTCGTCTGTATATAAGGAAATCTCAAATACAGCCAAACTATAGAAAACGTTGCCCGATCACTAAATCTGACTCACTTACATGTAGCAAAATACAGAAACGTCGCTTAGAAGATACTGAGGAGTCAAGGAGCGAAGCAGTCTTACGATCACAAATAAGAAGCATCGTTTTCTCACACGGCAGTTTAAACCGCAATTTGAAGCATTCACGCATTACAACATTAAATATCGGAACTCTAAGAGTCAAGCTCGTCGGGAATGACCTAGAATCTTCTTGCCTGCCTTGTGTTGAATTTGTTAAATAAAAATGTTGTATAAGGGTTGTCAAGGTTGGTTCTCGTAACAACTTGGACACCGTTTTATATGTGAAACAAGTGGTCTTATCTTTGGTTAGCATGTACGGATTATACAGTTCCTTTCTTTTGAATATGTGTATTTAAATAAATAAATAAATAATATGCAGTATATGCAGGTTTATTTTTTGTTTTTTTATTTTTTTGTTTTTTTCTTAACACATTTTTGAATTGTCACATCGTAATCATGATGTGTAGAAACATTATGTAGAAATAAATATTATGTTGCTAAATATTTAAATTGAAGTGTATTATATGAAAAATAAATTAGCCATAGTCTTTTAAAGAACATATAATTATTTTTAATTTACTACATCATGTATCATATAATCTGAAATTTGATTTAATCTTCATTTTTTTGCAATTTAAAAGACTGAAAATTTCAAATTTTAAATTCAAATACTTGTAGTTGTAAAAAATAAAAAATAATAAACAACAAAGTATTTAAAATAATAAACTAAATTATACAAGTTGATATGTTGAGGAAATATAGTACTGATGAATTATTTCAGACTAACTTAATTAAGTATATTAAGTTAATTAATAATTAAGTAAGACAAAGGATCCAAACAAAATATAAATGAACTCAACTGATAAGAAATTTATTATTATTATTTTTTTAAATTACATATTAAATATAAAAAGTAATTCTCATAAATAAATTAAAGATACACAGATAAAAATAAAATCAAACACAACAGAATCTTGATTTTTTAATTCTGCAAACTCTAAGATGAAATCTATTTTTAGATTTTAATGATATTTTTAGACTAAAGGTTGAAAATTACTTAATTGTTTCAAAATCACTTGCCTTCAGCCTAATTGAGTTGTAGCAAATAGGTTCCTATAAGCCATATAGTTATTAAGTTTTCATAAATACTCAATACAGCTCAATATAATTTAATATGAAAACTCTTTTTCATTTTCTTTAATTTTTTTTTTGTTCTCTTCATATTATTAGAAAGATGTATTTAGAAAAAAAATCATTAAAAAAATAATTTATCAAAATTAAAATACTATTGAACATAAAATTTTACTATTGTATTAAAATATTAAAAGTGTTGATGAAATAAGATGATTTAATCAAACAAAAGTGGGAGTATCAAAGTTATGTGAAAAAATTGATTTAGATTTATTCCTTGACATGTAACTGTTGAAATGGTTACCTTAGTCATACTTTTATCGTCCAACTCCAACAATTTGAGTGTCATGTCCAATGAAGCATGAGGAGTAAAAATTCCTCAACCACTCTAAATATTGATGTTTAGTTGCTTTGGTAGGTCAAAATGAGTAGATTCGTTGAATTCAGAATAGAGATTTCAACACAGAACTGTATCTCATTACTGAACTTAAGGATCACAAACTAACAGGAAGAAGAAGCGAGAGAGAGTTCCAGAGGATAATGTCATTAGACATCCACACCTGAGCCGATGGCTAATTGTCTATTTTGGCACGCTCTTCTGCAGCTCCAGTCACACAAATTGTGTTCCATTCCCTGTTTCTCTTGGAGATTGTATCCCCAATGCATGCCATGAAGCCAACCAAACGCTATCTATTTAATTCATATCTCTCTGAATACTAATTCTTCCTTAATGTACACACTCCATCTTCACTGTTATTTGCATAAACATGATTTGCTACATCTTAATAAACTAACTGCAATATGATAGAATTTTCACGCTCTTCTATGTGAAGATTCTCCACATATATGTCTAATACAATCCCCTCCATCTCTTCAATTTTTCTAAGTGTTACTCCAGCGCGACAAAAAGTAGAAAAGACAAAAGATAAAAGAAGTAAAAGAAGAAAAAGAACAGCACCGCAGTGCATGTCCGACACATGTATAAGCGAGCATTACAAATCATCGGCGTGATTCGAACTGATCGAAGAGTACTTGAAGGAAAAGCATGCAATCCTGCGTGGCTCCACAGCTCCCGCACCTCAGAAATGCCGCCTCAGTGAGCACACCGTCCGAGACATTCTCGCACCCAGAGCGGTGACGAAGAACGATGCAGACTGCCCCATAGGTGGATGAACGGAACAAGGTATAAACACACCACGCATGTGCACAATGGACGAATGAGGGAGTGATACATTCATCCTCACGGCGTCTCGAAGAGTGTCGACACCAAGCCTGTGGTCGGGAACCAGTGGTCGTATGAGCTTTTTTGTATAATGAACTTACCCGTCGCGGCTGTTCATGTGTCGGAGCGCCCATCGACGTTGCTCCAGAACTTTCATAGTCTCGTCACCTTCAAGGAGCACTGTCGCTGCCGGTCTAGATTGACTGTTGGACTATCGTCACGCTCTCCTTCCTCACCAGCTTCCTCCTCGTATGCTTCTTCGTAGCTGTTGTTTTGTGCGCTCCAGCGGTCGCCGGGGGAGCTATATTTCATTCTGGAATATGAGCTAGGAGATTTCACGGGGAGAAACTCTGGGAATATCTGCTAGTGCTGTCGAACGGACATACAGGTGCGCTCGTTTTTTTTTGTTTTGTCTTTAGTGTTGCGATTCTGTAGTGTTATGGTTCGGTGATGCCCTTGGCGGCGACTTTGTTCGCAGTAGAGAGGTGCGGTTGATTTCTTCATTGCGAATCTTGCGGGAGAGATTGTAGAATGTTGTGGCGTATTGACCACAGGAATTGTGTTGAGTGTTGAGTGTTGAGTTGAACCAATACAGTGGTGAGGTCGTAGTTGGTGTATAGGGGTAGAACTCACTGGTCTATGGATTGCTATGAGAGCTTATCTCGAATGCGTATCTTCAGCGACTGGGTTTGAGTATAAGCTTGCATTGAAATGGGTTGGGTGTAACGTCAAGAGGCTTGTGATTGGTGTAATTGGAGCGCCGCATTCTTTGTTTAAAGAGATATTTGGTTGGTGAGTTGTCTTCTAGTTTGGAGGAGGTTCAAATGTTAGAATGCGCTTGTGTTTTGGACTACCACTGCTGCTCCCCTGGTAGGTTGAGAGTTTGCTGTCCTAGTTTTAGAGATACGCATCCGAGGTTGTTTGGTCTTCGCCAGAATCAAATTGCGGTTGATTACATGGGCAATTCTCTGTTCTTTTGAAATCTCCTGTATATTTAGAATTGAGTTGTATCTAGTCTCGGACTTTTACGAGAGTTGAGTAGCGCGTTCTCCAATACTATTGTCTCAGATAATATATATTACTTCGAACATTTTCAATTCTAGGTCAAGCAGATGGTCTGAATTTCTGAAACTTTTCTTTAATTTTTTCATTTCTGTTTGCAGGAGTTTTTGCTGATA
Source organism: Physcomitrellopsis africana (assembly GCA_036785485.1). Classification (NCBI taxonomy): domain Eukaryota; kingdom Viridiplantae; phylum Streptophyta; class Bryopsida; order Funariales; family Funariaceae; genus Physcomitrellopsis; species Physcomitrellopsis africana. The sequence goes on along the minus strand of JAWRVF010000195.1, from coordinate 171,834 downwards.
GTGCTACAGCGGAATGGATGAGGGTCATTAGATTCTAGAAACAAGATTCTTTGAAAATCCTTTGGTTCCTTAAATTTCGAGAAGAGCAAGAAGTTTTTGTTTATGACATCTGACTTAAGAGGGCACATGCTTGGCCCCGTGTGCTGCCGCCTTTCTGCCGTCGGGAAGCCCCCTGCTAATCGATCCTCAGTACGTTTCGAGGGATCTTTCTTGCACACACAGAAAACACATTCACCTCAGTCAGCAAAAGTGGCGCTCCCTACGCTACACCCCTCTAGTCCTCGTGCCCATAGTTTAAAACTCGTGACACGGGCGCCTGCCACTGCTTCTTTGTCAAGAACATTCCGGAGGTCGGATGCAGGGACCAAATCGCTTCAAGATGCATCCTTACCACCAAACCAAGAGACATGTGGTCACATGTTTCCTTGCACTAGAATGACAAGTTTTCACAACCATGCAAGCTCCTGTATTTTGGCAGCTGATGGAAAGGTGGGTGCAACAATTTGGCATGCGCTTCTTCCCGCAAGACACCTTACACCCTTGGAATGCGATTCCAACCTGCCCTCAATTCGATCATTATCTGCTGGGAGAAGTGGAATCGATCCTGTTGCAAGTATGATGCTTGGAAGTCCTGAACCCACTTTGGTAAGTGTTTGCCAGCTGCGCTCAGTGGGATGGTGTTCAACTGTTTGAATCTTATTTCAATTTCATTGATATTCATGTGGGTCAAGCCTTAGTTTAGTTTATTTCATGCTATTGCGCTTCTAAGAGTTTGATTATAAGATCAGAGTGTACTTCATGTAATTCTGTTTTGTTTAAATATGTTTGATTCATGTTCTTATTCTTGTTTTCATGATTCGCAGGTCAATGGTCCCTCGAAGTCTTTGGGAATTCTACGGTCAGGTATATTGTCGGTGGATAATATTGGCCTTCCAAGACTGGGCAGCTTGAATGTCAGAACTGCTATGGCTGGGTGTCTGAGCGAAGGATCATGGAATGTTGCTTGGGATGCACGTCCGGCCCGTTGGTTGCATGGCCGCCATTCTGCTTGGCTTCTGTTTGGTGTCTGTGCCTGCTTTTCGGCAGCCGCTGTGCCGTTAATAACTGCCGCATCGTCCTCTGTTGTTGCTGAAGCTGTTGTAGATAGTCTACCTTCACCAACTGCTCTCTCAGATCCTGAAAATAAATATGCGGACCCAACTCCTGTAACACCGCAAACCGAACATTGTGGACACGGGAAGGAAATTATTACAGATTACACTGTCACTGGTAAGACTTAGAGGCTCTTCTCTGTCCAATGTCACATTAGCTTCTTAATGTCCTTAGCGTATGTAGAGCCATGTTTATTACATTTTTTAATGAATATTTTCTTCATTTTGTACGGCTGTAGTTTTTGCTCACGATTGACTGCTGGGTATTGCGATGATAGGAATCCCCGGAGATGGGCGGTGTCTATTCCGTGCTGTGGCACATGGCTCATGTTTGCGCCGCGGGAAAGATGCTCCAGACGAGACAGCTCAACGGGAGCTTGCTGATGAACTACGTAGCAAAGTCGCCGATGAGCTAATCAAGCGAAGAGATTCAACAGAGTGGTTCATCGAGGGAGATTTTGACCAGTATGTAGAGCGGATGCGCCAGACGTATGTGTGGGGTGGTGAACCAGAGCTTCTCATGCTTTCCCACGTACTTCAGTAAGTTCCTCTAAACATCAGAATCAAGTTGCTTGTAATTGGAGGTTCTTCTGTTAGAGGTCACTTTTTGCCCTCCTGTAAATGTACTGACGTTCGAGTTTATATTTGTGTCTGCAGAATGCCTATTACAGTGTATATGATTGAAGAGAAAACCAAAAGCGGCTTGATTGCCATAGCTGAATATGGTCAAGAGTACGGTAAGATTGATCCGATTCGAGTCCTCTATCACGGATTTGGTCACTACGAGGCTTTGCAGATTCCAAACAGCAAGACAAACTCGAAATTGTAAACTGAAATTTGTAGGCGGGTAGTGTATCATGGCATTGCTTGTAATGCTGAGAGAGTTGGAGCTGAAATGCATAGCTCATGTGTTGCGAGATTTATCTTCGGCGAGATCAGTTGATTTAATTACATTGAAGAGGCCCGAGCTGGGCATTATAGTCATTCTTTCATCATTAATGAAAATGTGGGGATTGTGACCTGTTCAAAGTTGAAAGATATTTTGTATGAAGATGAGATATTATTTTGAGATCGATGGTTTCACCTGGAGATGGTAGCGTCACGAAACCCAAGCACCCACCGTCTTTGTCTGTGAAGTTGGAGACTCTAAGAGGAGCCGTAGGCCTGTGCACTCTGAGCTCAAGGTATATTCTCAAAGCAGAGGTCATAAAGAAGTGGTTGGGTTCTCAGAATGCCACTTGGTGTGCAATACTCTTTAAATATCTTAACTTGCTGATGTCAACCAGTCCTCAGTAGCACTGTATATGCATGCCAATGATAGTTGTCGCTTTTTGCAGGGTGTACATGAATACTGACATTCGAACTGATATACTATGTCACAATGCAATGAATACAGAGGTGAACACTGAATCAAAACAATCCAGACACTTAACGATAGTCGGATGACCCATGAAGAGGTCAACACAGAATCAAAACATTTTTTCAGAAGTTGATACTTATAGCATGTTGAATAGGTACTGTAATGCCTTTCAAGTAGTTATTAGATACATTTCCGTGGTATATAAATGAGGTAAATACCTGTGTATTGTTTTTCAAAATACAAATACAAATCAAAGCCCACTTTGAATGTTTAACCAACTTTAGTGTTAACAGAATAGTACATATTTTATCTGTAAATTTGCCCAATTTATCTCCAACAGAGCAATAATTTTACATGTTTATAATCCACTATTGCATAAACAAGTGATGCTCAATAAAATGTCAGTATATTTTATGCGACTAATTTTGTTAGACTTTTTTTTTTTTTTTTTTTTTTTTTGAAGACTTCAGTAATTATATGATAATTATAAATAGCAATAACATGTAATAACTATGTAAGAATTATATGCAATAAATATATATTTTATGAGTTGAGAGACAAGTATTGTGGTATATAAAACTATAAAACACTATTATCTATTTTTTAGTTCTCTATTAAGTAGCCAAAGTTGAAATTTGTACTGAAATAGAATTTTGAAGAGTGCAATTTTGTGTGTAACAAAAAGACAAGTAAATAATTGTGTTCAAAACAATTTACTCATATGTTTATAACAATTTCTTAGCTATTTTCCATTCACAAATAAACCAACTTATTTAAGTTGTCACAAACTTTCAAGGTCTAACTTTCAAGATCTAACTTTCAACAACTTAAATAAGTTTTTGTGACAACTTATTTATATAACAAAAACTATTTTTATAAATTCTTTTTATAATAAATAAATTTATTCTCAAAACAATAAAAAAAAAAAAGAAAAAAAGAAAAAAAGATAAGAAGGGTAAATTTAGTTTCTTACAAAAACATTAAACGTTAATCTACAAAGCAAATTCTTAAAAAAATATTTTGTAGGAAATTTAATTGATTTTACTTTTGATTGTATTAACTGCACAAAAAAGGTCATTTAAGAATCCTTTAATTCACATTACTTACAATCCATATCAACATCACTGGAACAAGCAGCACATTTGCTAGAATGATTAGAACAATTTCTGAAATTGTATGGCTCCCAACCCTAAGGTCTGAGGTTTAATCCCTCTACTCAGTGCTTGTGATATTCTGAAAACTCAATAGGATAATACAGATCAGATTCTAACTCATTTTGAATATGCAACTAAATTTTGTGTTTTGAAAAATACCATGCATTTTATTGAATTGAAACTGTTATTATTTCTAAACAGTCAATATAACTATTCAAATTAATCAATATTAACTCAAAGAATGGTTTTATTGTATGACTTCAAACTGTATGACTAAAGTATTCAATAGTAAATATATTGATATTCTACAAACATTTCTTGTGTTTAAGTTACATCAGAATTCACATATATTTGTTATTAAGAAAAAAACATTCCCTTCACGATGCTGGAATTGAAAATCCTTTTTTTACCACGATAAACAAAAATATTCATCGTCTAAGCAACAGAAAACACAACATTTAAGAGAATAACAAGTTAAAAAGAATGGCCAATGGAAACACAATAGTAGCTTGCAATAGAACCTAAGTGAATTTATATTATAAAAATAACACTTAGTTGATTTTTTAATTTTTTCCTTAAATGTATGGTTTTATGATTCAGAGTATTTTTTTATTGTGTTGAAAACCAAAAAAATTATTCGTGACAAGCTACTTAATAATACGATAAAGGCAATGTACAAAGATACTATACAAACATCATCTACTACACATAAAAACTTGAAAACTCCAACCATTTCTTCTACACTCTTAAGTTCCAAGTTGCTACATGCTAGGGTTATTTTAGTTTATTTTATTTTTGCCCTAGGAAGAGATTGAATGATTATACACCCTTGCTTTTAAGTCACTTTCACATCCTTTTACTTTTTCGCCCGTACCCTAAACTGCCGCAAGCTGCGTCGAGGTTGGCATGAGTGTGCTGCGTCCATTCAGTTGAGCTATGTTGTTACTCGGGTCAAAATTCGGCTTGAAATTTGTCGTTGAGCTTTCAGAAGACGATGCTGGCAGTCTCCTCATCAACTGTGCCACAGAGTAGGTTTAGGTTAAGATGCAATTTGCAGTACTTGTGCAAGTGGTGACTCAAGCGTAGGTTTCTTGATCTCTTCAGACCGAGAGTTTTAAGCGGGAAGTGTTTTGACTGTGGAATTTAGAGTATCTCGCACATTTTGGAGTTACGACTCGTCTTGGCAGCGGCTGGAAGTTGATGTGGTGACGAATCTTAACTCTGCTGGACTGGATTTGTAAGGAAATCTCGGCAGTGTCACGAAGCAATATTGTTCTTAGACGGAACTGTGTCCATCAAGAGGAGCATGGTTTCACCTGAACAGGATGAATCAACGTCGGATGTATGGAGCATGTTACCTAAAGATATTGCTGTGAGAGTGTTGGCGCGGCTATCAGTGCCTCAACTTTTTCGTGCTCGCACGGTATGTAAGCAATGGAACTTGCTTACTTCATCTCCGGAGTTTCTGAATCTATTTATTGATCTTATCTAATCTCTCAATTGCCTTAATTTGTTCTTTTTGTCTTATCTAACTCTTTACTTGGTACTAGCTATTGTCAGCTAAGATTAAGATGCTAAGGTTGACTTTTTAAAATAATACTTATAAAATATTTTGTTTTAATTTTTTGAACTTTTAGAATCTTATTCTACTTGAATAGTGTATTCATAATAGTTTGTTAAGACTCACATAGTACAATATTAGAGCTTGGTCTTTCTAGATAGAGAGCGGATTATCCTTCTTTTTAGATTTGAATTTCTTTTTTGAGAATAAGATTTGTATTTGTATTGTAGAGAACTTAACCACAAGGCTAATAATTGCCACAAAAAGTGTTGACATATCAAATGAAAAGTGTAGCTATATCATTAAATATTTTAGAGGAAAACAAGAGTGTCAAGCTACACTAGCAACTATGCGGTTGGATATTTCTACTTTACAAACCAAAAAAGATTACATATTATCATCTAATCTTTCTCGTTATTTTACCATACTAATATATTTAGATGTCCAAAAATTTAAAATCCTTGCTTTAGTAGATTCAAGAGCCTTTGCTTATTTTATTGATTTAGAATTTTTAAAAATCCATAAAATTCCTATGGTTAAGAAATCCAAGGCTATTCATACAAATATCATAGATGATAAATTCTTATCCTTTAAAAATATCACTCATGAAACTAGTCTACTAGAAGTAACATTAAAAAATTATAATTTTCAAATTATATTTAATATTATTAGATTTCCATCTAATCTTCTTATTTTAATATTTTCTTAGTTTAAAAGATATAATCTCTATATAAATTAGATATCTTATAAAATAGAATTTTTTGGAATACCACAACTTGTTATTATTAAATTTGATAAAAAAAACACCATACACCTTGTAGATCTAAAACCATAAAGCTTTTCTTTATTAGAGCTAGAGTTTTTGTGAGAGCAATAAAAAAAAAGGCACTCTTTTTATTATGTATGCAACTTTAGCATCTAAAGTAGAAAATACTTTAACAACCTTTTTAAAAGAATATAGAAATTTTTAAATTATGTTTGAAAAGAAGAATTCTAATATCTTATTAGAACATTGTCCATATGATTATACTATTGATCTTCAAGATGGCACATAACTATTTTTTGGTCTAATTTATAATTTATTGCAAAATAAGCTTATAACATTTAGAAAATATATTAATAAGAATTTAATAAAGAAATTTATTTAACATTCAAAATCTTTTGCTAGTGCACCAATATTCTTTGTGAAGAAAAAAAGATGAATCTCTGTTGATATTTATCAATTACTATGGTCTCAACAAAATAAAAATAAAAAATTATTATTCTTTACCATTAATATTTGGATTCCTTAACCAATTAAATTAAGCTTAAAATCTAATATGCATCAAAGAAGGGGACAAATAGAACAATTTTTATACAAGATATGAATAATTTAAATACAATGTCATACTTTTTAATCTTACAAATGTGCCATCTATTTTCAAATATTTGATGAATAATGTATTTTATAAATTCTTTGATGATTTTATTATATGCTATTTGGACAACATCTTGATTTATTCCAAGGCTCTAAAAAAACATAAATGACATATTCAACTTATCTTATAAAGATTATGAGATATTAGATTATATATCAAATTAAAAAAATAAATATTTTATGAATCTCAAATAGAATTTCTTAGATATATCATCTCAAATGAAGGCTTAATGATAGATCTAAAGAAGATTAAGACCATTAGCAACTAGGCAATTTCAAAATCAATATGTGACATCTAATATTTTTTTTGGATTTATAAACTTTTTAAAATCTTTATCAATAATTATTTTCAAATAGCTGCTTTGTTTATATAATTGATACATAAAGATAAGCTCAAATTGAGATCAAAAGTTGAAAAAGCCTTTGAGTGCTTAAAAATAATATTTATCATAATTCCTATTTTTATTCATCTAGACTTTTTTAAGCCATTTTTTTTTTTTTTTTTTTTATGGAAACCAATGTTTCAAACTTTGTATTAAGAGAAATCTTATCACAACTTAGAAGAGAAAGAAAAGTGCATCTAATTGCTTCTATTCCAAAAAATTCTTGGTTGTAGAGATTAATTATGAGATTTTTAATAAAAAACTTCTTGTTATTGTAGATTCTTTCTAGGAATGGTGTTATTTGCTTGAAGTACTTCTTATCTAGTGATTGTGTATACAAATCACAAGAACCTTAAGTATTTCTCACCAATTTGTGTTTTCAATCGTCGTCAAATCCGTTAGAGTATATTTCTATTCCATTTCAATTTCAACCTCATATATTGACTTAGGAAGTAATAAGGATTGTTAGATATTTTATCAAGATGATCATATCTTATGTTAAAGGAAAGAGAGACTATATACCAATAATGGATAGTATTCTTGAAACTCAAGAAATTTTGTGTTCAAGCAATTATTTTATCAATTCTAATGGATTCTTTAATCAGATTTGTACAATCTTAATTACAAACCCTTTTATTTTTTATATCACATATTTCTCTAGTAATATCCATAGTGATTTAAATAAATTCAAATTTAAGGACAATCTTCTTTGTTTTGAAGAATGTTTGTATATCTCAAAAGAGCCATTATATCTTTGTGTTCTCTAAATATATCATGACTTTCATTGTGGGACATTTTAGATTCAGCAAGATATTTGAATTTATTTCTAAAATTTTTTGATGGCCTCAAATATAGAAAGTTGTCAAGGAATTTCTCTTCTCTTACAATACATGTTCTAGATCAAAATATCCTTAGCATTGCCTATATAAACTTTTTCAATTGCTACCAATTCCAAAACAACTGTGAACTTCTATCTTTATGGACTTCATCACAAACCTCTCACTATCAAAATTTTTTAATATCATATATATAATTGTCAACTAATTTATCATCATTTTTTTGGAAGAAGACCATTATTGGTGAGGAAATGACCAAATTCTTTATTGATAATGTCTATTGATATCATGGATTGCCAAATGATATTATATCAAATTAAAGATTATAAATTGTGTCCTAATTTTGGAAGTTACTTTTTGAGATTCTTCAAGTAGACATCAAACTTTCTTTTAATGTTTCATCTACAAATTGATAGTCAAAGAGAGCAAGTCAATTAAATCCTAAAGCAATATTTAAGATGTATCATCAATTACCAATAAGACGATTGGACATCTTATTTATCTTTAGCTAAATTTGCTAACAATAAAATGGTTCATGCATCTATTCAATAAATTTTATTTTATTTTAATCATGGCTATCATCTAAAATTGGACATATTATCTATTAAAAGATTCAAAAATCTAATAAAAGATGATTTTATAAATCAAATAGCTAATATCAAGAAGAATACAATTGCCACTACTTTATATTGAAGTGGATAGCTGTCACGGACAGAGAATATAGACTTGAAGTCTAAACAAGAAGTTTAAAAAGAACTGGCAAGAACTGGATTAATATCATGGACACAGAATATAGACTTGAAGTTTAAATAAGAAGTTCAAGAAGAATTGGCAGGAACTAGATTAATCAGATGAATACAAAAACAACACCAGAGAAGTGAGCTAGAACTCCAAGAGATGTGTTGTCGAGACTGAAGAACTCTTCAACCTCGACTCCAATATATACTCCTACCTAGGAAGCTTCTCAAGCAGCTTCCTCCAACTAGGGAGCTTCTCAAGCAATTTCTACTAATTAGGAAGATATTAGAAGGCTCTGGAAGATTCTAGAGAGTTCTAGGAAACTTCTAGAATATTCTAGAACGTTCTAATAAGTATGTCCTTGACATTAGGAAGATATTAGAAGGCTCTAGAAGATTCTAGACAGTTCTAAAAAACTTCTAGAATATTCTACAAGGTTCTAACAAGTATGTCCTTGACATCACCTCCTCCTCTAGCTTCGAGGTCTCCGAGAAGCCATTTGAGATGTATACTCACAAACGTAGGAAATCAAAAATTTGTCGTATAGTCTCTGTAATATACTCTAGCTGTCGTTCACAAGGGAGATGATTCATGGGTCCTTGTAGCCACCAATAATGACCAATACCTTCTACTTGAGACCATGCTTGAACTTCTGTATCTTCATTGTGGAAACGACCTGAAAATATCGCTTCGCCATTACTTGCATGAGCTGGTTCAACTTCAAAGACAACTACAAGTGACTTGCTCCTTGGTATTCTTCGATGTCTTATTGGCTCTTCTAATTCTTCATCTCGAAGTCGACGCCGTGAGCTACTCGGTTGAGATGGTACCACTAGTACAGTATCTATATTCTCACTAGCTATATCTAAATACACCTTGATATTAGATATCTTGATACTATGAAATACAATAAATTATGTTTTGATGAGACCTGGATCCCTTTTCTATTCATTTCTCCAAAGAAGGCTTCATCTTCAGGCTTCGTTAATGACCAGATTTTGGTTTATTAGGATATCGTTGATAGAATTTTCATACCTTTTGAGATGCATTGGCAAGATTTTCGGCCAATTTCCATGTTCTTTCATTAATATCGTAGCCGCTCAAATGCACAAAGTACTATAATTTATTCCATCTTCGCCGTGAATCTAATATCCTTTCCACCTCATATTCTTCGTTGTTTTCAATTTCTATACTAGGTGGTAGACATTGCACTCTTCCAGGAAAAGACGATTCCTGATAAGGCTCTAATAGAGAAACATGAAAGACAAGATGTACCTTCATAGCAGCTGGTAACTCTAAGCGATACGCCACAGTATTGATCTGCTTCTGGATAGCAAATGGTCCCAATCTCTAGTAGTCCAACTTATCACATGGCCGCTTGGTCTTGATATTCCGTCGAAGCAACCATATTTTATCTCCAATCTTGAAATTAGGTGCCTGATTTCGAAATTTATCCGCGGATGCTTTGTAAGACTCTTGGACAATTTGCAATTGAAGCTTCAATGTGGTTTGAAGCTCCGATAGCTGCTGAACCAATCCTTCAGCTGCTGGATTGTTATTCGCTGATGGATTCAATAGATCAAGCTTCGGATGATATCCATAGTTGGAAAAGAATGGTGTTTTCTGAGTCGATCCATGAAGGGTGTTGTTATATGCAAACTCGGCTAGCGATAGATATACAGTCCAATCATCTTATTGATAGTTGATGCTGCATCGTAAATACTATTCCAAAACTTGATTCACCCATTCCGTTTGGCCATCAATTTGAGGATGGAATGCCGAAGAAAGCTTGATGTCTACCTTCAATATCTTAAAAAAAGATCTCCAAAACTTTGATACAAATTGGGTTCCTCGATCCGACACGATATCATCTGATAGACCATGATATCAATACACATTATCAAGGAAGAGCCTTGTTATATCTTCGCTTGACGATGTCTTCTTGCAAGGGATAAAATGTGCCATCTTTGTAAGTCGATCCACCACAACAAAGATGTTGTCACATGAATTCAATGGCGGCAGATTTGTAATAAAGTCCATCGAAACTGAAGACCATGGACGACACGAAATGGGCAATGGCTGTAGAAGTCCATAAAGGCGATGTCGAGGGTTTTTGGATCTTAAACAAATGTCACAAGAGAGGACGAAATCCTTCACATCCTTTCATATTTGGGGCCACCAGAAGTCTCGGGAAATGAGGTCCAAGATCTTATTGAATCCGAAATGTCCTGCACTTGGAAAGTCATGACGAGATTGAAGGACTCGAAGTCATACTGGCCCTTTTGGGATATACAACCGCTCCTCAAAGTATAAGAGATCTCCTTCAACCTTGAACTTGTCATCATTGATATGCTACTTAATATCAAGGACTATTGGATCTTCAATGGTCGCAGCACGTACATGGTTGAGGAAGTCAATATCAATTGGCATCACAGCAGCACAAATTCTGAATTGCTCTATCTTTAATAATATCGTACACTGTTGATCAAGCACTGCTTCTCTAATCTTTGGTGCAAGATATGATCTTCTTGATAAGGCATCGGATAGTCCTTGCTGCTTTCTAGGCCGATAAGTAATAACGAAGTTAAATCTAGATAGCGACATATTCCATCGAGCTTGACGACGGTTTAAAATCCGAGCAGACATGAAATATTCCAGATTCTTGTGATCCATATATACGGTCACTGGATGCGCAACTCCTTCGAGGAAGTGACGCCACTCTTGGAAAGAATCCACTATAGCAAGGAGTTCCTTATCATGAATCTCGTAGTTGATCTCACCCACAGAAAACTTCCGTAAATAGAATATAACCGGATGAAGGTTATTGTCGATGCCCATCTGTGAAAGTACGGCTCCTAAAGCAAAATCTGAAGCATTGATTTCCAAATAGAAAGCCTTTGCAAAGTTTGGGTGTACCAAGATTGGAGCCGTAGTAAATGTCGTTTTAAGATTTTGAAATGCTTTTTCTACTAGAGGTCCCCATTCCAGCTTATCTTTACATGCTAATTGAGTGAGTGTGGCAGCAACTTGAGAATAATTCTTAATGAAGATCCAATAGAAGTTAGCAAAGCCGAGAAAACATTGTACGTCTCTAACCATCTTTGGAACTTCCCAGGACACAATTGCTTCCACCTTCTTGGGATCCGTCTTCAAGCCTTCCGTAGTTGCAACAAATCATAAAAACTCCATCTTAGTTTGGTGAAATAAGCACTTCTCTAACTTGGCGTAGAATTCTCGCTCGCGTAGTTTTTTGAGTATCAAACAAACGTGCTTCTTATGCTTTTTTTCATTCTTAGAAAATATCAAGATATCATCCAGATAAATGACAACAAAATCGTCTAGATATTCTCAAAAAATATCGTTCATCATATGTTGAAAAATCGCCGGAGCATTGGTAAGACCAAATGGCATGACATTATATTCAAAATGACCATACCTTGTACGAAAAGCTGTCTTCCATTCGTCTCCTTCTTTGATTCGCACAAGGTTGTAAGCTCCCCTTAGATCAAACTTTGTAAAGATCTTTGCACGTCCAAGTTGTTCCAGAAGACTAGAGATCAAAGATAATAAATAGCGATTCTTCTTTGTCACCTTGTTGAGACCCCGATAGTCCATGCACATCCATAGTGAGCCATCCTTCTTCTTCACAAATAAGATTGGTGCCACAACTGGCGATTTTGAATGACAAATGAAGTTCTTGGCTAGGTTTCGTCAATGTATTTCCGCAACTCAGCCAACTCCATCTGCGATAGGTTGTAGATTGGGCCAAAAGGTGGTTGTGCTCCTTCTTGCAATTCTATGGCACAATCATATAGTCGATGTTCTGATAGCATGTCAGCATTCTCTTTTTGGAACACGTCTTGAAAATCCTTGTATTGTTCCGGTATTCCTGCTGTTGAAATCTGCTCTCCACTAGTTGATGCCGCATAAATGACCAATGGTGTACCTTCCTTGCACAATCTTACAAACGTTCTTGCTCCAATGAACAAGGATTTTTTAGTTTGGGATCTTCTTCTAGGCTTGTCCTCAGGTTGTTCTATGGGAAATGTTATCCTCTGCAACCTCCAATCTATAGATGGATTATATTTTTTCAACCAAGAAAGACCAAGAATAATAGGATTTGATGGGATGCTAATAATGTTGAAAATAATATAACTATTGTGGTCTTTAAACGTCACTTCTATAGGTTTTGATTCATAGGTGACACTACTAGATAATAAAGATCATCCATCTATTACTTCTACATGAACAAGTTTGAATTTTTGTACTAGGGGAATTTTGTGACGCTTAGCAAATTCTTGGTCGAAGAAACAAGCAGATGCTCCTGAATCTAATAAAGCTAAGGTTTTTAGTTTTTCAGGACCAAAAGATAAAGGAATTGTAAAACAACGGGCAGGTTGAGTAGAAAGAGAGGAACCTGGTTTTGATTTGTTCAACCGCACAGTTCCTATTATGGCTGGGCATCCTCGTTTTCCTGAACAAACGCATCTCTATTCTTGATGCTGCGTCTATTTTGCTTCTTCGGACAGATTCCAACTCTATGGCCTTCTCCACTACAATAAAAGCACAAATCTTTCTCCATACGTTGCTTCTTTTCTTCTGGAATAAGGGATTTGATACGTACCGCATCAATCTGCATGTCCTCTGTCTCCGCTTGTGAATTTAGGCTATTTGCTGATATAATTGCGCCGCGATGACTTGTATATTGTCTGGAGCGTTGGTCTTGGCGACGTTGAAATAGGTGGTTATTGCACTTTACAGCTTAGCTAATGGCTTTGTTGAGCGTTCGTGGATCAGAAAGAGATAATAACAAATCTTTCACGTTATCCCTTAGACCCTAATAGAATTGGCTCATCAATGCTTCTTCGTCGCAATTGATGTCGCATGTCAATTGCCTGAAATCTGATGCATAGACTGATGCAGAGCGAGTCCCTTGTCATAGTGATCGAATTTTTGTTGTAGCCCACCGAGCCTTGTTATGCTCGCCAAATGCTTCTGCAAATGCCTCCAAAAAAGTTTCAAAGTTGTTCAAAATCGGTGATCCTTTTTCAAATAGAGGAGCAAACCACGATAAAGCTTGTCCCGGTGTCGTACTGTAATTACTTACAGTATGTAAAAACTAGTTAAAATATATTATATGTTTATGAATCTAGATGTGTGTTAGAATGGTTAGTAAGTTAAATTAAAAATGGTTGATAGAAGAAACTTTATTTTATTTTATTTTACTTATTTTAGTTAGGATATTTAAAAATTATAAGATCTAAATGTTTAGTATGAAGCCTTGAGAGAAGGTGGGGACTTAAGGATGAAAATTTAAGCTAGTAAGAGGCTAATTGGGAGGGATGAAATCAAGCCATGGTTGGATGAAGGCAAGGAATAGGGAACTTCATCCCTATTGGTCGAATACCATGCCCAATGGGCTTTGAGGAGGCTGCCTGCGACCTTAACAGGGGTTTTCGGCGACTTCAAAAGGGGATTTGTGATTTCAGAGGTAGAGTTGTAAAGTTTAGGGTTTTGGGTATAGTTTGAGAGGAAATTTTAGGCGATTTGGAGTTAGGGTGAAGAAGTTATACTTGTTCAAAGTTAAAGAGTGGATTTCATACATACTGTCACTCTTTTGGGATTTCGCGGAGTTGTACGGAGGCTTTTGGAGATCGGACGGTGCGGTTGGAAAGGTGATTTCAAGATCTACGTCTATTATGAAGGAATTCTTAAGTTTTGAGTTTAGACAAAGGAGATATGAAGAGTTGAAGACAGCGCATCCAATTCCAAGGCAGTAAGCACACTGTGTTGTTAATAGTTATGCTTTGAGCCATAACTTGAGTTTTCAGACGAAATTTTGGCTCAAACTTCTGAGAGAATGTGACATTTTGTGTTAAGAAGCTATACATACAAATTTCATGGAATTTGAGCTTATAGTTTGTGAGATATGAAGAAATTTGTATGCGGGTGTATAAAGACAAGGGTTTGAAGCGGCTGTTAGGGTTTTCAAGATATCTCAAGATCCGCAATGAATTTGCAGTTGAAAATTGTTGTAGAGGTTGATAAGAATACATCAGTACTTCATGTAAAATTTTACTATTTTTAGACAGTCGGATCAGGAGATATGAGATGTTGAAGTTTGGGAAAATTTCCACATAAAGATATATAAGGTTTTAGAGGATTTTATCATACTTTGGATGTTGTTAGTTACTTGAGGCTTATGTATTTGATGTAATTTCTCAAAAAGGAAAAATATATATATATAAACTTTGAGTTTTCCTCATTTTTGAAGCTTGATTGAGAAATTAGTGACAGCTAGAAGCCCAGCGCTTTCTTAAGGCAAATTCTCTCTACCCCGACACCGTAAGCAAAGTTCCAACCAATCCAACGCGTGATTCCTCCGTCGGATAACGTTCGGATTGTAGAGCTGTTATTAACTTGATTTGATTGGTGAAACCTCAAAACTTGGAGCGTGTACCATCAAACTTGTCTGGATGGCTAATACGAGGTTCTTTTTGTTGTGGAAGTAATGGTTCTCGTTGAACCACATGCAAAACTGCTTCTTCTGGTGCAGAAACTTAAGGCTGATGAAGCCCAGATTGTGCTATTCCGGATGCTCTATCATTATGAAGTCTTGCAAAGATTCCTTCCATCACCGTAGTTCTCTGTGATAATGTTGCAAGAACATTCATAATGGCGTTCATCTTGGACTCCAAACTTTCACTCATATTAATGTCTTGACCTCCAACCATTCTAAGAGAAAGGAAATAATTGTTTCTACAAGGAGGAAATATTGGTTTAGAAGAGGGTACTCTGCAACCTCTAAAACGCCTTAAGACCTTCAAGAAGAGGGATAATCCACTCTCTCCAAGAAGAATAAGACTCCAATATTATGACAAAAAGATATCAGTTTAGAGGAGGGTAATCTGCAACCTCTAAAATACTAGTGTACCTTCAAGAAGAGGGGTAATCCACACTCCAACAAGAAGGAACTAACTCTGATATCCAAGGTGAGAGTAGTCTTGACAAACTGTCACGGACATAGAATATAGACTTGAAGTCTAAACAAGAACTTCAAGAAGAACTGGCAGGAACTGGATTAATATCATGGACACAGAATATAGACTTGAAGTCTAAACAAGAAGTTCAAGAAGAACTGGCAGGAAATAGATTAATCAGATGAATACAAAAACAACACCAGAGAGGTGAGCTAGAGCTCCAAGAGATGTGTTGTCGAGACTGAAGAATTCTTCAACCTCGACTCCAATATATACTCCTACCTAGGAAGCTTCTCAAGCAGCTTCCTCCAACTAGGGAGCTTCTCAAGCAACTTCTATTAATTAGGAAGATATTAGAAGGCTCTGAAAGATTCTAGAGAGTTCTAAGAAACTTCTAGAATGTTCTAGAAGGTTCTAACAAGTATATCCTTGACAATAGCTATGAAAAATTTGAGATAGAAATAATACTTGATATGAGGCTAAAGCAAAGATAATTAAATTACTTTGTGTATTAGCATAGTTACAACATTAGTGAGCATACATAAGAGCTAACTTCAAGTTTAATCAATACGTTGTAAAAAATATAAAAATTTCATCAAGAACATCATTTTAGACCTAAAGTAGCAACACATGTTAGATAATACTTTCACTTAGCATATCTAAATATAATATATTCTAGACTTTGTAAATTTTTTGTAGGAGGGATAGAAGTAGTTCCGAAAGTTTCAAAGCTCAACCCTCATATACAAATAAACTAACAAACCTAACAGTAGTCCCATTCTACTTTAAGATTACAACATGTCTTTGATTTAGCTTTCATAATTAGATATGGATAGTCAAGAAGCTAATACCATACTAATTGGATTATTTTAATCGAGCATTTCATGCCATCAATTTTGAGATGAAGAATTGTTTGAATTAAGAAGATATTAAAGAATACTTAGTATCCACTATTGTATTATGTAAAAATCAGCTTTAGAATCTTTTGAAGCTAAATTATTATTAAATAATCCTTCACAATCCTAATTAAAATCTTAAAGAAATTCCTAAAAAAATTAAAAAGAAATCTAAACAAAATCCTAAATAAATCTTAATTGAATTCTAATTAATCTTTAAGTAAATATTATAAAATTGTAATTAAATTCTAATCAAATTCTAATCAAATCTTAATCAAATCTTTATCAATCCTATGTAAATTCTAAATAAATCTTAAAAATTTTTAATCAAATCTTAAAGATATTCTAATCAAATTTTAATTAAATTTTAATCAAATTCTAATAAAATTTTAATCAATTATAAGTAAATCCTAAAGAATCTTAATAAAATTTTAAAAAAATTCTAATAAAATCTATATTAATCCTAAATAAATCCTAAATAAATCTTAAATTTAAATAAAATAAAATTTTAAATAAATCCTAATAAATTCTAATAAAATATTAATCAAATTTTAATTAATTTTTAATCAAATCTAAATAAATCTTAATAAATCTTAATAAAATTTTAGTCAAATTTTATTTAAATCTTAATCAAATTCAAAAGAAATCATAATTAAATTCTAATTAATCCTAATCAAATCTAAATAAAATCCTTAAAAAATTCTAAATAAATCTTAATGAAATTTCAATAAAATTCTAATTGAATTTTAATCAATTCTAATTAAATCTTAAAAAGATTTAAAATCTCAATAATTATTAAATTAACTATTGAACTTGATTCAAAATTTTTATACTTTTTAACTTACTAATTAAAAATAAGCATATTTAATTAGTAAAAAATTAAAATTTTAAATTGGAAAAAAAAGCTTTTAATCCACTTGACTATTGACCATCTTCATTTTTCAACCTTGATGTAAATATTCTAGCATTATTATATTGTAACATATTTATGTGGTGAAAATATAAATAAGAATGATTTTCTACTTAATATTCAATTATCTTAGTTCAATAGGAACTTAAGATATGTAAATTTTTTTTTATGAAAGCCTCTTAGTTTTTTTTCTTATCTCAATAGCTAGTAGATAAAAGTTAGTTATTAATTTTTCCTTCTAGGTTGTAGAAACTCTTTTATTACTTTTAAAAAGCCATAAATTAATAAAAATAAGATAGAAGAGATAAATGATTAGTATGGTTGATACTAAGGTTAAGTTGAGGGTAGGATCAAGCTTAAAAATCCTTAGGATAGATTGGATTGATATCTGAGGGTTGATTATTTATGGAACAAGGTCAAAATCAGATCTCTAGCCATAAAAACGGCCACCAAGGACAAAGCATTGGATCATTTGGAGATCAGCAACTAGGATTTGAGAACTAGCTTTAAGCTTGTTTTAGAAGTATAAGACTTATTTTTGTAGGATTTGGAAGGACTTTGCAATCATTGTCTAAAGCCAAGGTATATATTAGTGATTGGATTTTATGCAATAAAGTTAAGCTTAGCACTCTTGATTTTTTTGTGCAATTAGTATAACAACTACAATTAAAAGTTTGATAATATGTAGATGATTGAATGTGCTAAGACTACATAAAAATTTATAATATTCTAGTAGTGCAATTGAGAGGTATTTGATCTTTAGTACGAGGAGGTACCAGAAGTTTGCAGTTTAAGGTTGTTTAGGATTTTTGCATTATCTAAAGATCTATCAGTTAAAATATGATGAAATTTGGCATGGTCTTAAAAGACTTAGAGATTAAACTACACACCAATTTTGAGCTCAAGTTAACAATTGAAGAAGGAGAAATCATTGTTGGAACATCTATATCAACTTTCAAGTTGACATCCTAGTGACATCAGTGCGGTTTTTGGATGATTTTTCACAATTTATAAGTTAGATTGAGCTGAAATTTTTTGAACATATAAAAGACATATAGTGGCATTTGTGTGTAAAAATTTATTATCAAGTAGATGGTCAAATTAAGAGTTATAGCTTGCTGAAGCTCATTGATTAGAATTAAGACTTGTAAAGAAAAATCTAAGTTGTCGAATTGTGAAAGTAATAAGACAATTGGATTTTGTATACAGCTGAAGTTATCAAGAATAGTATTTTTGAATATTTTTTATTAGCTTTAAGAACATTTGAATTGAAATTCAAATCACATTCTTCTTATATGGGTGAAACATATTAGGATTTTTTACATACTTACAAAACACAACTTCACCTTTCACAACCAGGTGCCCGGTGCATTCTCAAATAAGATAACACGTAATATGATAGTAATAATAATTCTTTTTTGTACTATCCATTTATTTTAAAAAAAATTATAAATATTAGAAATTAAGTCAAATAATAGCTTAAAGAAAACCATTTCAATCTAATTATTAGGAATATATACTTTGGAAATTCACAGAACTTCTAAAACATTCTAGAGCTTCTTGAATTAGTGAAAGTTGGTTGAAAAGCTTCCTAGTTGATGAAAGTAGTTTAAAAAGCTTTATAGTTAGTGGAAGGAGCTTGAGAAGCTTTTCAAATGATAGAAGTTACTTGAGAAGGTTGTGAATTGGTAGAAGCTGTTTAAAAAGCCTCTTTATTTGATAGAAGTCATTCAAGAAGTATCCTTGACAAAGATATATATGAAAGTATCTTACATAATGCATCTCTTGGAGTTTCTAGTTCACATTTCTTGAAATTATTTGTGTACTCATCTGATTAATTTAAATTCTTGTTGGTTTCTTCTTAAAACCTTGTTCTAGTTCAAGTCTCTTGCTTTATATTCTTGTATCCTTGACAATTTATTGAGATTTCTTTCATTTTAAGTATTAGAGTTGGATCCTTCTTGTTAGAGAGTAGATTATCTCTCTTCTTGAAGATATACCAGTGCTTTAGACGTTGCGGATTATCTTCTTTTAAACTGATATTTTCTTTATCACAATATTGGAGCTTTATCCTTCTTGTGAGAGAATGGCTTTTTTTTTTTTTAAAAGGTCTTAAAGCATTTTAGAGGTTGTAGATTATCCTCTTCTAAATTGATATTGTCTTCTTATAGATTCATTTTTTCTTTCCTTTAGAATGGCTGAAAGTCAAGATATTAGTATAATCAAATCTTTTGAGTCTAAGTTAGATGCCATTATAAATGCTCTTACTACATTATCAGCTAAGACTGTGAAGATTGAAGGGATTATTGCAAAACTTCATAACGATGCAACATCTAGAGTACCAAAATCTAAACTATATCCACCTCAAACTTTTGTACTTGAAGATGCAATACTACCTATGTTATGCCAAAGAAATCCACCTATTCAGTAATGTAAAGAGCCTCAAGATAGTTTTCTAGAGAAATATAATGATACGTTGTCATGGCAAAGAGAATTTGCCTCAAGAAAGCGCTGGGCTTCTGGTTGCCACTATTTATTCAACCAAGATCCAAGTATAATAAAACCTTCCAAATTTATATAAGAGATTTTTTCATAGGGCTATTACATTCAATACATAAGTCTTATTTAATCAAACCACTCAAAACATAAGAAATACTTTAAAACCCTCATTCTCCCATATGAAGGGAATTTTTTTCAAACTTCAATAATCCATAACTATTAATCCAACTGTTCAAATCTACTTCAAATTTATGTGAAGTACTGATGTAGTTTTTACAACTACCATTACAAATTTCAACCATTGATTGTATACCAATCTTTAGATATCGCCAAAATCCTAGTAGTAGCTTCAAATCCTTGTTTACAAATACTTGTATACTAAATTCTTTATATCTCACAATCTAAAAGTTTAAATGCTATGAAACTTTGATGTATAGCTTTTTAGCATAATAATACACCTTCTTCAAAAGTTTGAGATAAAAATTCGTCCAGAAGCTTAAGATATGATAAATCCCATCACTATCAATAAAATTGCCTACTTATTGCCTTGGAATTTGATCTACTATCTTTGATTCTCAATATCTCCTTCTTTAGAATTCCAAATGTAGCAATTCTTCTACATCAAGTATAGAGCTTCAAATCATCTCTCTAGCCGCACCTCTCGATCTTCAAAATCTTTCATGCAACTCTTTCAATTTTCAAAAGAGTAACAATATATCTCAAATTGACACCTTAACTTCAAACGGCTATAACTTCTTTATCCTGACTCCAAATCTTCTAATTTTTGTACAAAAATTGTATCTGAAATCCTAAAATTTACAACCCTAGCTTTTAATTTCCTAATGGCCTCCTTGAAATTGCCAAAACCCTTGTTAAGGTTGAAGATAGCCTCCTCAAAGCCCATTGGACATGGTATTTGTAGAATGGGTAGGAATTTTAGGATTTACAATATATAGTTTGTAGGGTTAAGAATAGGCAGGAAGCCGTTAAATGGCCAATTTAGAAGGCAGCATGGCTAAGGGAGTTAGAAAAAGTGGTTATCCTCGATTGTGTAGCGGTTAATACCGATTGGAGTAAGTATAAATTGATTCAGACAGTAGCAATAAGGGCCAGACTGTGATAGTCCTGAGCCGGGATAAGCTTGGTGCTACCTCTCTCTCTTTTTTTTTGTTAGACTGTAGCAGAGGATCCGGATTCTATTCTGAAGGGTTATACCATGTCAACGATGAAGTACAGTAATAAAATAGAAAATTTATATATGTGTGGATGAGTAAGAAATTATGATTGTTTGTTACGTGAAGTTCTTTGCGGTGAATTGGAGGTTGAAGACCGGCTATGTCAATGAAATTTGGTTGTGGATGTGAGTGTCATGCCGTATTGATTGTGAGAATAGAGCGGTGGAGAATATTGGAGTAATAATTTGTTTTGAGAGATGTTGTAGGTGAGGAATTATTTCCAGTGATCGGAGAAAGAAGCGGGTGTATGCAGTCTGTGAAAATGGTGTGACATTGCCAATTGTTGTTATGAATTCGGAAGAAGATAGAAGATTACAGTAGGAGTATTGGTGGATGATTGTGTCACGAAATATCTTTAGTTGTGGAATAGCAGAACGAGTAGAGTGGACAGCAGTATTTTAGAGAAAAGCGTGTACGTGTGCATTGGATTCTAATGTTCAGTAGGCAGTTAGTTATGTGACCCTAACAAGTTAACTCAATACAAATAGTCTTTCCCTGTGTTCGAATCCCCTTTTACAGATTTACTCTGGGCAGTATTGGTAGAGTAAGTGAGACGGACGACAACAACATTTTGGCGCCGCTGCCGGGGATTGACAATAGTATTGAATGTTAGGAATTAACTGCTGAATAAGTAGTTACAATAGTGATGAAAAGCAATGTCAATAATAGATGATGAAAGATTATGATTAATAAGAATAAGAACATTGCTCTAAAAAAAATACGTCAGTCGAAAGGAAGACAAGAGAGAGCACAAGTAAGAAATTTGTTGCGGGACGAGCAAGAACGGAAGCTAAAAAAGAAGCGTCGACAGAGTTGGATTAAACCGTGGTTGCACGCCTGTCGCCATATCCGAGCATACCAAGAACATAAAAGATCTTTAATTTTTCAGACATATATACTATTAAAGAAGTTGCCAGAAGCACTCGTGGGTAACTCCGCGAATAGCCCAGTGTATCTCTTGAGTCCATTAGCGGAAAGAGAACGGAGCACAGAAGAATTGGGTACTCCATTGGATACCTTTCCAATAGTCGATATAACCGATTCTAGCAAGGCTAGTTCTTCACTAGGGAATGTATCGCTTGTAAGTAAGGGCCAATTCAGTGTATTCCAAAATCCGTCGTTTTCACCTCAACTTCAACTGATAAAATTATTCGCAGATAATAATACCAAAGAGCGGAGGCCTAGAACTCCGGAAAAGACAATTGACGGAGGCAGCATTTATTTTAACTAGGAAGCAAGTAGAACATTGTCACCTTCAATGGCGGCAGGGGGTTCAGCAATCTAGAATTAAGGCGGGTGATCGCTTTAACGAGTCCTTTATCTACTCAGGTCTCGCCAGAGCCCAGAACAACACTTGTCTCAATTCCTGACTGCATGTGTAGCCAATAATGGTAGAACTGAAGATATTTGATTAAGATGGCTACTGTGGGACAATTTCCTAATTGAGAGGCATTGAAAAATATATTTTTGGCTCATTTTTGACCAATAGGATTTGAAGAACATCTTAGAGAAAGATTAATGAATAGCAAAATGGTATCGGGAGAAGCGGTGCAGTCATATTATGGCCGAGTAGCAGATATCCTTCGAAAATGGCCAAATAACCAAATGCCAGACTCATTTGTTATGTCCATATTGATTAACGGACTATACCCACCAGAATTGAAGTTGTTTGTAAAGGAGGCCCAACCCGCTTGACCGAAAATAGGTTTGGCTCGAACGGAAATCATCCTATTAAACAAAATAGAAATTTCTATAATTTTCAAAATTCTGAGTATAACCAAGAAGGTGACCCCAATTCCCAAGATTTTGGGCAAAATCAGCAAAGACAACCCCAATATCCCCCTATTCGGAACCCAATTTCAGATCCTACAATACCAATTGGTCGATCGGGATCCTTTACTCATCAAACCTGGAACAAGCCTAGCCGGTATATTCCAGTTGAGACGCCCTATATACCAGATAGAGGAGGAAGAAGACTACTTCAATGCTATCGTTGCAGGCAGCTAGGATATTATCCTAGTGAATGTCCCAATCCTAGAGCCACTGATGATTACGCTCCAATATGTGGAAATTATAAGCAATCTGGACATACTTACAAGCAGTGCAACGCTCCGTTTAATATTAATAATCAAGATCAGCGTATTCAGCTGCAAAGTAAGATGGAGGATAATATTCAAGTACCACAAGATTCTCCAATAAATCGGGTGGAATGCGCCCGTGCAGTACTTACTCGGGCCCAGCAAAAGGAGAAAGATCCAATTCAGCAATTGGAAGTACCAGTTGCAGCGGACCAATGTCAATCATTGAATGATGCTTCAAATCTAACACCAGTATCAAAAGAATTACTAACGCGGGAATCCAATTCGTTTGTGCAGCTTGAGAATAATCTTAGCCCTGAGATAATGGTTCAACCGAAACCAGTACCAATATCTGCAAAGATCTGGAAGCCATCTTATCCATTAAAAGATCCTCTTATGGACAAGAATTATGACAAAGTTCATGCAGCAGTTCTAGTTCCGAACTCCATAAGAAAATTATCTCAAGGGATGAAATTAAAACCTATGAAAAAGAAGAGGCTCTTGGGAATCATTGCCAATATGAAACCATATGATATTATGAAAGATTTGGATGAAATTAAACCTTCTATTATCATGAAGCAATTGTTAGCAATTGCACCTGAATGTCGTTCTACATTGAATTCCTCATTAATACGACATAGAGTTCGTAATAAAGAAATTCATGAGGTTAGTTTGAATCTCGATCCGGGAGCACCAACTATCAATGTATCAATTGATGGTGTTCTCATTCCTGGAGTTCAAGTGGATGGTGGCTCTAGTGTGAACTTAATGAACGCCGATACAATGGAGGAGTTGGATTTAAAACAATTAGTATCCATGACATTGGTATTGAGAATAGCAGATCATAGTAGGGTAAAACCAATGGGTATCTTACGCAGTATTAATACTATAATCGTGAGAATTACATATGAAATCGATTATATTGTTTTTCGATCACAGAGTTCCACTCTATCATATTTAACATTATTGGGTCGGCTGTGGCTATATCTGGCCAAAACTAGGAATGATTGGGGCCGTGGAACGTTAACTATTGGGGAGGATAATGACAAGATTGTTTTACACATGTACCCAGTTCAATATCATGGGGAGTCACAAATTAGGGGCACAGAAGCAACATCTGAAGATGAGGGCCAATTTGAGGCAGAATATGACGAAGTTAATAATGCGATGCAAGTTGATAAGGACCCAACTTATATGCGGAAGCTAGGCAAGTTACACCAGTATGGAGGTCTAGGGGAATATTTTTTAGATCAGGAGGATGCAGTAAATTTCGACGATGTCATCGCGGACTGGATGAATAATTATGCGGTAAATGAAGTTGGTAAATTGGAACCAAAATTGGATAAGTCCAATTTGCCGGCCCATATGAAGGGTTCAGAGCAGGAGGAGCAAATCAATCCAGGGATTAATGAGAAACTTGTATGCCAATCCATTAACTTGGGTTCCAATGAAACACCCTAGATTATCAAAGTATACACCGATATTACGGATATAGAGCTAAGAAATTGGAAAGAATTCTTTCTAAATCATAAATCTGCTTTTGCTTGGTCATATGCGGATTTAAAAGATATTCTTGCCAAAATTTGTGAGCATCGAATTACCTTAGAAGAAGATGCTGCACCAGTTCGTCAAAGACAACACCGTCTTAATTCAAAATATTCTCTCATGGTCAAAGAGGAAGTAGATAAACTATTAGACATGGGCTTCATATATCCAGTCCCATATAGTGAATGAGTTTCATTAATTGTGATAGTACCGAGGAAAAATGGGAAAATCCGTATCTGTCAAGACTTCCGTAAATTAAACGCGACTACCAAGAAAGATTACTTTCTTTTATCTTTTACAGATAGTATACTGGACGTAGTAGCTGGGCATGAATGTTATTCTTTTTTGGACGGATTCTTGGGTTATAATCAAATAAAAATTGCAGAAGAGGACCAGTTGAAGATTACTTTTACTACAGATTGGGGCACATTTGCTTATAAAGTGATGCCATTTGGATTATGTAATGCCCCGGCCACATTTCAAAGGATAATGACGCAAGCATTTGAGGATTATTTACGATTGTCGATGGAAATATTTTTGGATGATTTTTGCATTATCCGCATAAATAATCATTCCAACATCTTTGCAACTATTTGTAATTCAATGCGATAAATATGATATCTTTGAATTCGGTATTAATTTACGACCATCGTGAAAGCTTTAACATATCGCTTTTCAAAGGGCTTCGTGATCGCTAACGACTCAGATAAAGTTATCAGATATCGGTTTACTTTCAAAGCTTTAAATAATTGCTCGCTGCTCGAGCTTCGTCGGCCACGTCAAATATTATAAAGCATTCATTCATTTATTCGCGTAATACGTCAATCGTGTTAATCTAATCTCTTTAAAATAAATCGCCATCGATGGATCTAGTCCAATGGAATCGGCGAATATACAGCTTGCATTTGATGAAAGTTAAACAAAAATCGCGCCAAAGCATCAGATTGTCAAGACCTCTTGGACAAAACCCTTTCATACTTATGTTGATGCCTCGAATGTTGCTATTGGATCCGTATTGAGCCAGAAAGATGAAAAGGATTTGGATCATCCTATCTATTATGCTAGACGACAATTGTGAGTTAATGCCAACAAAATTATACCACTTAATCGAATGGGTTTCGTGCATTTATCTATTCTATCCGTAAATTTCAAAGATTATTCGCTGATACCCATTCGTATTTCATGGCCGATCATGACGCTTCAAGAAGGACACAAATCCCAATTGAAAGGACGACGCTTCGCAAGAGCTGCTACTCCTTCAAGAATTTAATTTTATTATTAATGCTCGACCATGAAAGAAACATGCTAATGCAGATCATTTATCTCGATCATTCAATATATTCGGTGAACAAACTCATCAACGACGCACTTCGACGCTGAAATTTATTTGTCAGTCAATTTTATCACCCCAGAATATGAGCTTTAATCGACCTGGAAGATCCTATTACTCTCGCACATTTCCACCCACATAGTGGAAGTATATAAACCACAGCTGATTTCGAAAAGCCCATACACGACGATCGGGAGACGCCAGATGTTGGTTGTAGTATGTAATTCTACGTCACATTTTTCAGCCAAGACGTACTATATTGGAAAGATGTCTTTTGGATAGTTGTGGAGGGCATTTTGCCGATGACAGCACTGCCCGCAAAGCTTTTATGGCAGGATATTGGTGGCCAACAATATTCTCAGATGCACATCAATACGTCCGACGTTGTGATCCTTGTCAGCGTATTGGTAGACCTATAAAAACTTCTGCCATGTCGTTAGTACCAATTTTAGCACAAACACCGTTTGAAAAATGGGGTATTGATTTTGTTGGACCAATCGCACCAGCCTCGTGTAATGGACATAAAAGATATATTTTGGTAGCGACGGATTACGTGACAAATCGGGCGGAGGCGATGGCAACAAAAACTGATAATGCCGATACCGTAGCCACGTTTTTATATGAAAACATTATCACTCGATTTGGATATTCCAAAGAATTGGTTAGTGATCGTGGAACCCATTTTATTAATTCTACAATTGCGGCTTTGACAGATAAATATGAGATCAATCATTGGAAGACAACCCCATATCATCCTCGGGCCAATGGGTAGACTGAAAAGACCAACAGTATATTGTGTAAAATTTTAATGAAAACAGTGTCTGGTGTGGGAACGGACTGGGATATAAAATTATTCGCAGCCTTGTGGGCATATCGTAGATCAAGATATAAAGCGATCACTAATTCCACACCATTCCAATTGGTGTATAGGCAAGAGACAATATTACCAATTGAATTGGAAGTTCAAAGTTTACGAATTGTATTGGATGAACGTCTCAGTGATAAGGAATCCCTCCACCATCGGTTAGCTTAATTGAAAAAATTGGATGAAGTTAGGGCTACGGCTCTTTTAACTATGGAAGCTACACAACGCTGCCGGAAGAGTTATTATGATAGTAAATTACGTCCTAAATTGTTTATGCCCAATGATCTAACGCTTTACGATAGTCGTCAATTATTTTTCGAAATCGTTCATGGAATGGACCTTATCGAATAATTGAAGCCTTTTCTAATGGTTCAGTTCAATTGGAAGATTTTAAAGGTATTCAATTTACCACCTGAGTTAACGGCAATCATTTACGTCTTTATTTTACGTAAATCCGGGATGGGTTTTCAAATTGGACGGAAGAAGGTGTACCT
The DNA here is from genome assembly GCA_036785485.1 of Physcomitrellopsis africana. Lineage (NCBI taxonomy): Eukaryota > Viridiplantae > Streptophyta > Bryopsida > Funariales > Funariaceae > Physcomitrellopsis > Physcomitrellopsis africana. The sequence goes on along the minus strand of JAWRVF010000195.1, from coordinate 144,402 downwards.
ATTCATGATAGCTTACCTTTAATAAAGGTGCATGATGGCTAGAAAGACAGTTGATGGTCAGTTTTGGGTCCTAATACGGACTAGTCATGCAAATCGGAAGTGACGTTCTGGTACACTAGATTAAGGATTGTTGCTTTAGACCCCGAGTAAAAGATTAGGAGCGGGGCACTTAATGGGAGTTTTGAGTAGCATTTTGTTTTGAGTTTGGTTATCCGAGTGTATGCTTATTGGAGTGTAGAGTTCTCTGTAGTCAGAGAGTAACAATTAGTCCGAGCGAGGAGTACGTAGTCAACATTATATAATGTCGATGGAGAGGTCGAAGAGAGCTGCGGATAGAGAGGAGAATGTCCAAAACGTGCGAAGCAAGAGTAACTTGCAATCGCCGTCCTTAGTAGTAGTCACCAATATGGAGCATCTTAAGTTGGAAATCTATTGGTCCTTACAAAGACAGAGAGATTTCAGAAATGCACAGATGTACATGTTTTTGCGAGGATCGGATAATTTGCCTCCAATTGATGTAGAATTAGTTGCAAGTACATAGGAAATTATGACCCAGAGGATGGTTCCAATGTAGTAAAAGGGAGAATAATTGGGATCGATGAGAGTACCTTACAGAAGGTATTATATTTGCCGATAGGTGAGTTAGCGGTAGGTGTCGAAGTGTACAGTGACTTTAAACCGGGAAGTTACTTCAAAGGGGACATGGTGTCCTTTGAGAAAAATCAAGGCTGGAAAGTGGCAGAGGCACTTATTCTGGCAGAGCTATGGAGCGGCTGCGTTCGTCGTGGTTGCTAGGCTTCGAATCAAGACAATGACGATATGTCCAAGCCGCTATTGTTTGTCATGACGTAATATTAGAAGGCATGGTTTTAATTGGATGTACCAGAAGAACTCCGTATCCGCGAAAAAACGGGAGCCACAAAAATGGATACCCGCTTGCTGTTACGCTTCAACTATTGCATCTACGACTACATTAACGCAACAACCAAGAGGAAAGAGCAGTAATTTTCCACGTCGTTAACAGATATGCGGAGCTTTACTACAATGGCCTTGCGATAATGGTGCACGAAATTAGGGAATCCAGTAGATCACGGGAACGGGAGATTATCCCAGAGACTACACCAGGGCGGCCTTCAATTCGTGCAGTGTTAGAGAGGGTGGTTGAGGCTCCAATTTTGAACACTGGAGTATTGATAGAAGGGAACCTCACGGAAATAATACTGGGACAAATTTCCTAATTGCAGCTTATCGTGAGTCAGCTAGAAGGGAATTTAAGACAACAATTGGAGTCTAGCCGGAAGGAGATATTAAAGAAAGGCCGCCGAATTGTAGAACAGGGGCACTTGATTAGAGCAAAGACGGAGTCTTAGGTGGCATTAGAGCAAAAAATAGCGGAGGAAAAGAAAAATTGGGCGAATGAAAAAGATCGCATACAAAGAATCCTGAATGGTCAAAAGCAAGAATTAATAGAAAACCACAGGATATGGGATTTGGAGATTAATTATGTGGATTTATTGGAGGAGGATGAGGACGTGCCGTTAGAGCGAGACGCAGAGGAATCTCCTACGAATCCAGGAGTATCCCAATCTCAGGAACCAGCCTCATAACAAGTTTTACCGATGTTGTGTTTGCGAGGACACTGCTTAGTTAGGAGTGGGGCTATGTAGAATGGGTAGGAATTTTAGGATTTACAATATATAGTTTGTAGGGTTAAGAATAGGCAGGAAGCCGTTAAATGGCCAATTTAGAAGGCAGCATGGCTAAGGGAGTTAGAAAAAGTGGTTATCCTCGATTGTGTAGCGGTTAATACCGATTGGAGAAGATAAATCGATTCGCATAAGAGTAATATGCATGACCATATAGTCCCCGAGTCGTGATAAGTTTTCAAGGCTACCTCTCTCTCTCTTTTCTTTTGTTAGACTGTAGTAGAAAATCCGGATTCTATTCCAAAGGGTTATACCATGTCAACGATGAAGTACAGTAATAAAATAGAAATTTATATATATGTGGATGAGTAAGAAATTATGATTGTTGTTAAGTGAAGTTCTTTGCGGTGAATTGGAGGTTGAAGACCGGCTATGTCAATGAAATTCGGTTGTGGATGTGAGTGTCATGCCGTATTGATTGTAAGAGTTGAGCGGTGGAGAATATTGGAGTAACAATTTGTTTCGAGAGATGTTGTAGGTGAGGAATTATTTCCAGTGATTGGAGAAAGAAGTGGGTGTATACAATCTGTGGAAATGGTATAACATTGCCAATTGTTGTTATGAATTCGGAAGAAGATAGAAGATTACAATAGGAGTATTGGGGCGGACGATCGCGCCACGAACATCTTTTGGGCGGAATAAAGCGTAACGAGTAGAGCCGGACAAAGAAGATTTTATAAAAGCGTAATGCGCATTGGATTCTAATGCTCATAAGGTGGTTAGTTGTGCGACCCTCAACAAGTTAACTCACTACAAATAGTCTTTCTCAGGTTCGAATCCCTTTACAGCATTTACCTGGCAAAAGATGCAGAGAGTAAGTGAGACGGATCTATTATCAACAAGATTCGGACTAACAGGGCTTTGTGCTTCTCCATTCTCGCTCTTCATATTCGACCACATGCGCCTTGAACATTTCATCCCTCCCAATTAGCCTCCTACTAGCTTAAATTTTCATCCTTAGGCTCCCACCTTCTCTCAAGGCTTCATACTAAATATTTAAATCTAGGTAATTTAAATCCCATAACCAAACTAAGTAAAAATCTAAAATAAATTTTCTTATACCAACCCTCTTTAATTTATTTTATTAACCATTCTAACACATATCTAAACCTATAAATATATTATGCAGTTTGAGTGGATTTTACATATTGTAAGCAATTATAGTACGACAACGCTATCGTATGGCATGATTTTTTATCAGGGAATACATTGGATACATGGCTATAGAGAATTTACTTGAAACTCCAACAAGTGATTTATCTCTAATAAAAAGAAAAAATATTACAACAATCTTACAAAAAAAAAAATTGTATAAATAAACCCTCTTGAATTCAAGTAGGTTTGTACAAAAAAGGTTCAAATTTCTACAAAAATCCTTCAAAACTTTGTTCACTTGCAAGGACTTATTTCTTACTAAACTTTAGAGTTCAATAATTCTTGATCCAATTATTCAATTTCTATAAAATTTACTTCAAAGTGTAGAAAATCCTCTTAAGTTTTGCTTCAAGAAAGAATCAATCATAAATTCGTTTCCAATCGTCCGATATCTCAAAATCCCTAGTAGGTGCTTAATATCCTAATTCAGAGACACCCGAGCACTATTTTCCTTTTATCTCACAAACCCAAAATTCTAATGCCATAAAATTTTTGTATATAGTCTTGCAACATAATTATACATGCTTTTAAAAACTTTGTGCAAAAAATTTATCAAATTGCTCAAGATATGGCTCAAAACACAACCACTATATAAGCGGGTCTTTTACTGCCCTTAAGTTTGTAAGCATTGACTTCAACTCCCAATAACTTCTTCATATCAGCTTGGAATTCATTGAGTCTCATATGTAAAGTGTAGCCAAGAAAGTTTTCTCTTTGATCCAAGTTGCTGATCCTCAATTGCTTTCTACTTGCGTGAGTTATATCTAAAAGTGTGACAATAGGTCCAAAATCAATATCTTAACTTTGAGCACCTATAACTTCTTCATAAAAAGTGCAAATCACACAAAGTTTGCACCTTAATCAGATCCAAAAACCTAAATCTTATGACCCTAGCCTTTGATGTTCAACTCTCGTCGAAAAAAAATCCTAATCCCTAATAAACCCTCGGGCAACCTCCTTGAAGCCCATTGGGCATGTTTTTTGGCCAATTAGAATAGAGATTTCTATCATCCACCTCTATCCATCCACATGGATGGCCAAACTATCCTTTTTACACTAAAAACCTTTTTTTAATCCTTCTTCTTATAAGATTTACATACTTTGTGCTTTAAATATCAAATAAAAGAAATAAATAAGATTTTAAAGGTCACCAATGTGTAACAAAGGTGACTTAAGATATAAAAAAGTTACTATCAATATAAAATCAACCTCAAAATTACTATCAAAAGAAAAAATAAGGTTATATAAATTTCAATAATAATCATTTTAATAGATCCTTTCTAAACTAGCAACCTAACCACATCTTGTAATCAATAAAAATCCACTGATATGGCTCTCATTTAGCTATATAATAAGTTGTACATTAAATATTCATGTACAATTTTTTTACATAGTAGCCAAACCACAACACGACAATGCATTCAAAATTTTGAGGGTTTGTAAACCAAATTCAATTGATAATACTTTTATAACCTGATACTTATCCGATAAAAGAATCACAAGTTGGATTGGTTGGTGCCTTACTTACGGGGCAAGTATTATCATAGTTTGTTCTCTTATTTAAAAAAAGATCATCAATTTTGAGCAACTTTGAAGTTTTCATAGAAGTATTTGAAAAACATGATAAGGCTTGTTGGACAATAGTTAAGATTTGAGCATTGCATCAAGAGGTGCACTCTACATCAATCTATATATCCAATTTTAGCTAATTAGTATGTGATATCAATTGGAATGAAGAAGCCTTAATGAAACAATTATATTAGGGATTAAAAAATGATATGAAGGATTTGTTATTGTTATTTCTAGATCCACAATCGCTCAATAAAGCTATTAACTAAGCCGTAAAATATGATAATCAATTATTTCAATGTCGTCAAAATCAACATGCATGGACTTTAATAAGACAACATACAATCTAACATATTGCTAGTATATCAATAAGCATTCTGAATTTATATTCAAAAGCAAAAGATATGCAACTTGATACAGTATATTTTAAACCTCTTAATCCACAAAAAAACAAAGCATTGGATAGAAAAAGATCTATACATGTATTATAGTAAAGAAGGCTATAAGGTTGGTAATTATCAAAAGAAATAAAATTAATACATTGTCAAAATTAAGAATGCAATTATTTAAGAAAACAAAGATGTTCAGCTACAATAGGGACCGTGTTGCTAGACAATTCAAGATTATAAAATTATTCAGATTCCTCTCTTTCTGCTTAATCTACTTATTATTTTATAATTTTTTTATATTTTGGCCCTCAGAAGCTTCAAACAATTGTCTTATTGGATTCGGGAACATCCGCTTATTTTGTAAATGAGATATTTATTAAGCTTCATAAAATTCCTTTAGTATAAAAATTCAAACCTATTCATATAGAGGTAATAGATAGACGACCCTTATCCTTTAGTAGTGTCACCTATGAAACCATGCCTATAGAAGTGTTGTTTGAAGATCATAGCAGCTAAATTGTATTCAATGTCATTAGGATTCCTTCAAATCTTGTTATTCTTGGACTTTTTTGGTTTGAAAAGTATAATCCATTTATAAATTAGAGGTCATGGAAAATAATCTTTTTTTATAGAAATCCTTACAAGAAAATTTTATAAATAGTTATATATTAAAAAACCTTTATTTATTGGAGCAAGGACTTTTATAAGATCAACTAAAAAAAATATATCATTTGTTATTTATGCAACTTCAACTAAAGAAGATATGACTCCATTGATAAATATTCCAAAGCAATATAGTGAATTTCAAGATATTTTTCAAAAGAAGAATATTGATATATTATCGGAGTACCAACCATATGATTGTATTATAGATCTTTGGAAAGGAATGCAACTATTTTTTGGGCCAATCTATAATCTTTTTCAAAATGAGTTTTTGATGTTGAATGATTATATTGATGAAAACCTTGCAAAGAACTTTATCAAGCATTCAAAGTCTATAGTAGATGCATCTATACTCTTTGTGGAGAAGAAAGATAATTTGTTGCATATGTGCATTGATTATTAGAAATTGAATAAGATAATAATAAAAAATTATTATCCACTACCATTAATTTTAAGACTTTTGGAACAACTATATCAAGCTAAGATCTATATTAAGATAGATCTTTGTAGAGCATACAACTTGATATAGATCAAAGAGGGAGATAAATAAAAGACTATATTTCAAACAAGGTATGGATATTTCAAGTATAATGTCATGCCCTTTGGACTAATAAATGCATCCGCTATCTTTTAGCATTTAATGAATGACATCTTTTGAGAGTACCTCGACAAGTTCGTGGTGATCTATCTTGATGACATCTTGATCTATTCAAAAAAATTGGAAGAACATGAGAGACATGTCAAGTTGGTATTACAAAAGCTGCAAGATGCAGGTTTATATGCCAAGCTAGAAAAATGTATATTTCATCAACCATAGATGGAATTTTTGAGATACATATATCTATTGAGGATTTGATGATGGATCCTAAGAAGGTAGATGCGGTTAAACAATGGGCCATTCCAAAAACTATAAAAGATGTACAATATTTTCTTGGATTTGTCAACTTCTATCAGATCTTCATCAAAAGTTACTCTCAAATTGTTGTCTATCTTATTTGATTGATATATAAAGATAAGTTAAAATGGGGGCCTTAAATAGAGAAGGCATTCCTAGACCTCAAGATGGCATTTATCACATCTCTAATGTTAGTGTATTCAGACTTTACAAAAATATTCTATATGAAAATTGATACTTTGGATTTTGCACTAGAAGCCATATTTTTACAAATGGATATAGACAATAAACACCATCCTATTGTATTTTATTCTCCAAAAATTTTTATTACTGAAATTAATTATGAAATCTATGATAATGAGCTTCTTGCTATTATAGATTTTTTTCAAGAATAGCATCATTTTTTTGAAGGAGCAATATATTTTATAATTATATATATAAATTATAAGAACGTACAATATTTTATGTCAACTTGGGTTCTTAACCGCCACCAAGCTCGATGGAATATTTCGTTATTTTTATTTGACTTTGTTATCACTTATTGACCTAGGAAGCAATAAAGATTATGTGATGCTTTATTGAGGAGATTAATGTTTTGTACCAAGGATAGAAAAGGAAGCATTTGATCAACAATATGCAATTTTGTTGAAACCGGAGCAATTTCACCTTTCCGCCACTATTACATCAATACCTATTGATTTTAGTTTGCTCAATGAGATATGTGTTGCAACTACTAATGATACTTTGGCCCTTAATACTAAGCATTTATTTGAAAGAAAATGTTGACAAATTTAAGCTTGATGAAGACCTTTTATACTTTAAAGAACGTTTGTATATTCCAAAAGGATCAACACGACTATGTATTTTTCAATCTCACCATGACTTTTCAGCTATATGTCACTTTGGATTTAACAAAACTTTGGAACTTATTTCATGAGATTTTTGGTGGCCTCAAATGTACATTAAACTTTCTTTGGCTTTCCATCCTTAAATCAATGGCCAAATAAAACAAGCTAATCAAGTTTTGGAACAATTTTTATAATGCATCATCAACTATCAATAAGATGATTGGATCTTGTATCTACCATTAGTGGAATTTATATATAATAATATTATTCATATTTTAACTTAGTAAATATCATTTTATTCTAATTATGGATATCACTCGAAGCTTGATTTATAGAGTATGCTAAAGAATAACAATCTAACAGCTGAAGAATTTGCAAAGCATCTATTAGAACACCAAACAATTTTGAAGCTTCAATTGCAAGTAACTCAAGATGCTTATAAAGTATCTGTAAATAAATTTAAGAATTAATTATTTTCTTTTTATATTAGAGATAAAATATGGTTTCTTTGATGGAACATCAAAACCAAGCAGCCATGTAATAAATTGGACTATGAGAAACTATGACCATCTTTCATCTAGAAGCAAATTAATCCAGTGGCATATCGCTTAGAATTACCATCTTCTATATAGATACATCCAATTTTTTATATTTTTCTTTTGGAATCTTATAGAGAGTCATATATTTTGAGAAGAATACAACAATTGCTATCTAATATCAAAATTGAAAATTGAAAATTGAATACAACAATTGCTACCTAATATCAAAATTGGAAGAAATTAGAATATCTTATTCATTAATACACAGCTATGATATCAATAAGCGCATGTGGAAATCGGCCAAAAATCTCATTAATATGCTTTAAAAGATATAAGAATTTCATCAATTCTATTCTTACAAACCCAAACGTGTTCAATGATAACTTTGTGGTAAAGATTGGACCCAAAGAATATTCATAAGAAGAAGAGAGTTAAACTAAAATCTTCATCAATATATAGTCATTTATTTTAAGATAGAATAAAATAATAGAAACAAATTAGTTATCATGTCCAACCTTCAAGTGTTGATAGATTTAATAAAATAAGATTCAAAAGATTCACTTGTTATGTAAATTTCAAACAAACCAGTATAATTTTTAGAGCATTTAATTGAACAAAGTGAAAATAATACATTTTAGTATCAAATATGGCCATGGTTGGAGCCATTAAGAACAATATTTGATCATATAAGTCTCGATTCTAATGCTTAAGCTTTAGTAATATGGCTTGAGCTTAGAAAAGTGAATCCTTCTAAGTCTGAGATCTTGTTTGGAAGATGTTTTAAAAGCCACAATGAAGATCAGATCTTCAGATAGAATGTTTCAGCAATAGAGGTACTAGCTCAAGGCCAAAGATAATTTCTTGAAAGACCAATAGAACTTATTGTCTAAGAAAAAAGAATAGAATATATAGCTTCATTAGTATAACGAATCCTTGATTTTTTATGTATGTAGAAAGACTTTCAAAGGTATGAATTCTTCTTAGAACTTCTCACTAGAGAAGCGGGTGACGTTAGGAATGTACACTTTGGAGATTCACAAAACCTTCTAAAATATTATAGAGCTTTCTAAGTTAGTGAAAGTTGATTGGAAAGCTTCCTAGTTGATGAAAATAACTCAAGAAGCTTTATAGTTAGTGGAAAGAACTCAAGAAGCTTCCAAGTTGGTAGAAGAAGCTCGAGAAGCTTTTTTTATTTAGTAGAAGTTACTTAAGAAGCTTCTTAATTTGATAGAAGCCACTTAAGAAGTGTCTTAGATAAGGATATACATGGAAGTCAAGGCTAAAGAGTTCTTCAAGCTCGATAACACATCTCTTGGAGTTTTTACCTCACATTTCTTGATTTTATTCATCCACTCATCTAATTAAATCAAATTCTTATTGATTTTTCTTTTAAACCTTATTCTAGTTCAAGCCCCTTGCTCTATATTATCATGTCCTTGATTCTAATTGGAAGATTGCCAAAAATCATAAAAATCCTCAATGATCTTTAAAATCCAAATTTTAAGATTTAAATCCACTTGAACACTAATAATCTTTGATCTAACTATCTAATTAAGCTCAAATTTGCAATGCACATCTAACACAACTATATTCATAGATCTACAAACTTTTATTTGTAGATCTACTATAAAATTCATAAAATTCTCAAAAATATGAATTTATTTTATTTGTCAAAAATCAAAGTCATTCCAATAGAATCTTGACTTTGCATAGCTCTCTCAAAGTTATTACAAACTCAAAAACCTCAAAATTAATGCTCAAAAAAATTTTAGTAATTTTTTTTTATAATTCTACTCTTGAATCAACAAAGAACCTCACATTTGTTGTAAATGCATAGTATTGTACTTCAAGATTTAATTTCAATCTTGATTCACAACTAGTCCTCTTTGAATATCAATCTAAGATTTTTTTAGGTAATTTTTATTGAAAGCTATTTTTTATTATTATCTAGAGATGCCTATAATATTAATTTTATTAATCTATTTTTTTATCTTATTTATGATTTTATAAAGTAAATAGAAGCTATTTTTATAAAATAAATAGAAGCTATTTTTATAAAAAGATAATAATAATATTATTATTATTATTATTATTATTTTCTATCTTTTTATCTTTTATTTATATTTTTTAAAGTAATTTGCTATTATATTTTTAATTAAGATCTTCTATAATATAATCTCTTTTTTTTTCTTTCACCTAATAGTCATGTCATAACACAACACTGTTCTATAGTAATCATCTTCAAAGTAGAACCTATCCATGAAAGACGCCTTGAAGCAATTTTTGAAGGACATTTTTGCAACAAAGACACAAAAGTTTAAGCTTGGTATATGGTAGAAGGTGTTAGTCACTATCGTTGATTGCAAAGATTGATGAATCTTTTGACTTGTATTATTGGGAATCAAGATATAGTAATTAATATACGACACATCTGACTTTCTTTTCACCTTCGCTGATAAATCTCTCTCACTTATCCTTCTCACTAGTAACCCAAAGTTTAAAAAGCAGTTAAGCTGCTATCATTTGCATCGTAATTACTTACAGTATGTAAAAATTAGTTAAAATATATTATATGTTTATGAATCTAGATGTGTGTTAGAATGGTTAGTAAGTTAAATTAAAAATGGTTGATAGAAGAAACTTATTTTTATTTTATTTTACTTATTTTAGTTATGGTATTTAAAAATTATAAGATCTAAATGTTTAGTATGAAGCCTTGAGAGAAGATAGATTCCCCAAGGGATAAAATTTAAGCCAGTAAGATACTGGGGGTGGGATGCAAACTGCTTTTAAAGCTGCATGAAAGGCAAGGAATGGGAAACTTCATCCCTATTGGTCGAATACCATGCCTAATGGGCTTTGAGGAGGCTGCCCGCGACCTTAACAAGGGTTTCGGCGACTTCAAAAGGGGATTTGCAATTTCAGAGGTAGAGTTGTAAAGTTTAGGGTTTTGGGTATAGTTTGAGAGGAAATTTTAGGCAATTTGGAGTTAGGGTGAAGAAGTTATACTTGTTCAAAGTTAAAGAGTGGATTTCATACATACTGTCACTCTTTTGGGATTTCGCGGAGTTGTACGGAGGCTTTTGGAGATCGGACGGTGCGGTTGGAAAGGTGATTTCAAGATCTACGTCTATTATGAAGGAATTCTTAAGTTTTGAGTTTAGACAAAGGAGATATGAAGAGTTGAAGACAGCGCATCCAATTCCAAGGCAGTAAGCACACCGTGTTGTTAATAGTTATGCTTTGAGCCATAACTTGAGTTTTCAGACGAAATTTTGGCTCAAACTTCTGAGAGAATGTGACATTTTGTGTTAAGAAGCTATACATACAAATTTCATGGAATTTGAGCTTATAGTTTGTGAGATATGAAGAAATTTGTATGCTGGTGTATAAAGACAAGGGTTTGAAGCGGCTGTTAGGGTTTTCAAGATATCTCAAGATCCGCAATGAATTTGCAGTTGAAAATTGTTGTAGAGGTTGATAAGAATACATCAGTACTTCATGTAAAATTTTACTATTTTTAGACAGTCGGATCAGGAGATATGAGATGTTGAAGTTTGGGAAAATTTCCACATAAAGATATATAAGGTTTTAGAGGATTTTATCATACTTTGGATGTTGTTAGTTACTTGAGGCTTATGTATTTGATGTAATTTCTCAAAAAGGAAAAATATATATATATAAACTTTGAGTTTTTCCTCATTTTTGAAGCTTGATTGAGAAATTAGTGACAGCTAGAAGCCCAGCGCTTTCTTAAGGCAAATTCTCTCTACCCCGACAACGGACATATAATAGAAGAAGGTTCTAAAATATTCTCGATAGTTTTAAGAAGGCCATAGTAGATCCTAGTAGATTCTAAGAAGATTTTGAATGATCTTAGAAGATTCTATGAAATTTTAGATGGTTGTAGAAGGTTCTTGGAGCCTTAGATATTTTAAAAAGTTGCCAAAGAAGGATCTTAGGCTTACTTCACCTCCAAGCATCAAATAAATTCTTCAAGGAATTTTCTTGTATCTAGTATATATAGGAATCAAAGTTGAGAGAATCTTGAGTCTTGACAATGCAATACATGTGGCCCAACTTAGAGCTTTTGGTCTTGTTCTTATACCTTATCATAGCTGTTTGCTTGTAATATAAAGAAAATTTCTTCTGTTTTAATTTTTTGAATTTTTAAAGTCTTGTTCTATTTAAGTAGTGTGTCGGTAATAATAAAAATATTATTATTTATTTATTTAATTATTTTTCTTAAGCTTAAAACTATAAAAAAAAATTTTAAAATTATATATATATATATATATATATATATATATATATATTATTATTATTATTAATCTTTATTAGTATTTAAAATATCCATATGTTTATAATTTAATTATAATTAAGAATTTAAAAAGAATTTATTTAGTAGCATATTTAAATAAAAATATAAAAATTATAATAATTTATATATATATATATATATATATATTATAAAAATATATATTAAAATATATTTTTAAAAAATTAGTTTTAATAGCTCAGATATAAGATATTTATTTTAAAAAATTAGTTATAAAAATCATATGTTTAGATTAAAGTATTTAATAAAAAATAATATATAAGTACATGATGATTTATGATTTAAAATATATTAAATGTCTCTTTTTACAACAAATATATTTTTAAAAAATATTTAATTAACAATAATAAGTATAATTTATCTTTAAGAATATATAAATATCATGTACATATTAATTTATTAATATTATATAAATAAGTTGATATATAATTATAATTATTATAATTATAAATTAAATATATAAAAATATATATACACACATACAACAAAGAAAAAGAGAGAAAAAATAATTTTATACTAATATATTTAAATATATTTTAAAAATATATTTTGATATTTTAATCATTATATTGTATGTTTTAAAAAAATAATTAAAAATAATCTTGATATACATTATAATTCTTAAATAATAATTATTATTAATATACTTATTCTTTAATATAATATATTAAAAAGGATTTAAATATTATTATATAATATAAAGTTTTTTTACCATTATAAATTAAAAATAAAAATCAAATAAATATATATTTGTATACAAATATAAAATAATTGTGATATTTATATAAAGAATTCTATAAATATATTTCAAATATTATTTTTTATTATATATCTTCATTAGATTTTTTAAATTGATATTAAAAAATAGTTTAAAATCAAAATTATGTATAATTCATTATATTAACATCCAATTGTATATTTTGAATCTATTCAAAAATTGATCTTTGACAATTAAAACCTAAACTATTTGAATGATATACTCTCTACTTATTTAGTGAGATGTAGTATAGAAACTTTGCAGACAACATCTTCTTTCTACATCCATCCGTAAGAAGAAAATAGTAAAAGTAAAAAATTTAAAAAAAAAAAAAAAAAAAAAAAAAAGAACGAGGGGGGGCTTACTATTCCTTTTTGGTATGCTTTTGCTTCTACAAGTGTCTTCAAAGAGCAGTGGCAGTTGTGTTGAGACTCGACGCAATGTTGCCAAGCCTTTAGAGCTTGGAAACGCCAGCGCTGACACTCTCAATACCATGCATAACTTAATTACGGCAATCACACAAAAACAGTGATTTCAAGTTAGTACCTTCTAAAGTGCATAAGAAAGAAGATTGTATTATCTGAGAGTAGTGGAATATCTTTCTAGATTCCTTTTATACCTTGGAGAATCTCAAAGAGCATAGAGACAAATAAGTGCAGAATCTCTCCATTGTTGAAAACTCACTTTGACAAGAATAAGCTGCTGTGTAAAAGATAATGCAAGGAGCTGTCAGCATCAATCATTTAGAAGTGGTAACATCGTTAGAGATTCTGCAAAAACAAGTGAGCAGTGTGTGAGACACTACAAGCTAGATTAAGAATTGTACTGTGTATAGAGGTAACAAATCAAGTGATTATTGTAGAGACACAAAAATCCGTGGACGTGTCGATGGCTTGCAGTAGGACTTATTCATGTACAAATATATAAATATATATAAATATCAGTTAGAAATTCTCAGATTGAAGTAAAAATTAAAATAACAAAATTTGTCAAACATGGGATAAATTTATGTATTACCACATGGAAGCCAACATCAATCTACTTGCAGCCGGTTTGCATGTGGAAATATTTTTACATACGAAATGGTCACAAGCAAGCAGGAAATGTCACATTTACAAGGTGATTTCAAGTTTGATTTCTTTACCAGTTTTGACAATTGACATAGAATTGCACATGCTTTTACCTCTCATGTTTGCTCTTTGTTGAGCAATTCACACCAAAAGAAAATCTCTTAAGATCTAATCAGCAGACGGAACAAATTGCCTTGGATAAATTGAATAAATTCGATCAAACCATCAAATTAAATGATTGTGTTCAACAAGATACATTTTGCTCATTTATTTATTTATTTATTTGTTTAGTTTGCCCTCTAAAGTATTTGTCTTTTTCTCCTTATCAAAACAAAAATTGAAGGAAAAAAAAAGAAAAAGTTGTAGAATATGCACTATCAAAAGTTCCATTTGTGAAATAAAAACTAGGTCCAGCTGAGGTCTTGAGTAGGACACTTATCCATTAAGGAGGCTTATTTTGCGTCGCAACTGCTGATGTCGAGGTAATTTTCCGATTATACACTACCCTCTAATCTAATAAAAACTTATAAAAGAATTATAAGTACTGCGTTCAAACCTCGGATCTAAATTTGTGGTAAGCACAGTTGTCGAGCTTGGAAGATGACAAAGGAGACAAGTCGGATGAAGAGCATCTTCAAAAAAGAGAAGAAGAAAACAACTCCAACTGCTACCAACACAACATTGCTGTAGCTAACTGTACAAACATTTAAAACACCACAAAAGGCTCATCTTAGGAAAGCTCAAACATCACATCTAGATAGTTTTTAAATTGGTAGACAATAGTTTAGAGCATCCATATAATTTTAACAGTGCTGGCAATCACACGATTACAACATCTAGTATTGAACTGCACGCTGTTGATGAAGCCAAAAAATTAAGAACTCACCAAGAATCATCAACCCCTTCACCATCTCAATCCTCTCCCTTCTCAAATTCCAAATGAAGAAGCATTTTTAGCTTGTACAAATGAAGAAGGAAATTTCATCTCCATCAATACTACCTGTGGTTGAAGACGATGTCAAGATGAACATTTTTAAAATTTTTAAATAAAACTATTGCAATAAAATAGTATCAAATATGTAGTTCACATCGACTGCATTATTGAATACCAATTTAGAAAATATTTTCTTATGTGCAGAGGAATAATTGTCTTCAAATAAAAATCCGAAGTGGATAATAAGTGAGAATTAAGAGTTTCGAGGATTTCTATGCACGGCTTCCAATCGAGACACTAGTTAATAATTTTGCTTTTGTAGGGGCAAGAGTGACAGAGTGCTACGGAAAGATCTTCCGGAGGGTAAACCAGCGATGGATAAGTGTGAAGAAGACGATTGGGCATTGATAGATGGAAGTGCATGGAGACAAATTAAACCACCAAAGAGTGCGGTTTACACAGTTGTATTTATCAATAGCTCTTAAAATTTTGCAACCAAGGATCTGAATTAGAACCTTGTGCAGATATTGACACCAGCAATTTACATAACTAGGTTGATCTAGTCGGAGGTCTTCCTCCTTGCCCGTCGATTGAGTCTCTGCGTCTGTACCTATCCACTTAGCACCTATCAATTATAATTTGTGCAGAATGGTTTGGCTGTTTGACTCACACCGGTAGTTTGTTCCAGCGGCCAAACTTTCCAGTGCCACCTCAGGTGGCGCAGCTGCAATGAAGTGCCTACTGCTCATTATATATAATGCCTCCATAGTCATGCAAGATGTAAAGCAATTAAAGGTGTCTTCGATACCGATGGTACATGTTGAGTTCAAGAGTATCGATTATTTTCGGATGATTTGCTTGTGGCAAGGCCAGGCAACAGTAAACTAACGAGAAGAACTCTGCTTGCTATGCATTCGCCATCATCTAATCCGAGAACTGGCCCGCAACAACCACCTCTCTACAAAAAGTATCAACGCAACACGAATGTAAGACTTGTCGTTCAGGATGCGCGTTAGATCATAAAGAGGATTGCTGCTGTTTTGGCTTGAGCACCAGAAATAGGGTGGAGGAATTAGGATTAACCTGAGTCTACACTGCTTTCTTCGACTTCGCAACCACAGAAGCTTTTGCAGTCCGATTCTTTGCAGCATCTTTTGGCTCAACCTCGGCAGAATTCAGCATTTTGTGGCGGAAGCCGTATCTTTCGATGACTTGATTATCGGCGAAGTTCACAGCGCGCTCCATTTGAGTCAAGCACCGATCAACAGTGTACTCGGGATTGATAGCTCCGCAGCAGAATTCACATCCGCAAAAATGTGTCACAAAAGGCCACCGATCATCTCCGTATTTGCCTGGCTGGTACTTCTCCATCATGTCCTCGAATTTCTCGGTCAAAACCTTCCAGTAACCCTGGAAATAGTAGGAGCTTTCAAGGAAAACTTTGGACCCCCACCGCTCCCTGTCTGTGACCATGAGATAGACCAACCCAGATTGGTCGTCCGCCTCACCATCGCCTCTGTCGGGGAGTGCTTTCGTCAGAAACTTGCCAGCTCCATCCCTAATCTTGCCTCTGGGGCTCATCGGTGCCCAAGCATGAAGCATGTCCATCGACCATTGACAATTCCGTAATAAGAATACACCAGCATTGAGGCCTAGCCAGCTCCTCTTCTCGTACACAATATCATCCCAGCCGTGCATCACCATGTTGTATTTTTCATACTTGTGCAACGGGAGCTGAAAGGACATATCAGTGAAGATTGCATCACTGTCCATCCACCAGAACCAATCGATTTCGGGGTGTTCCTTCATAAGCATCTGCGTCAGAAACGTCTTCACCCACCATGATGTCATGTCTTCGTCAATAAGGTCCATGTTGTAGTAGATTTCAATACCGTGTATGCGGCAATAGTCCATCTTGTTCTTGATGGACTTCAGCAGCATCTGATCGCCTTGCTTGTTCTCGCACTTCCTTGGGTGCGAGCTCGTGATAAGCATGATACGCGGTTTAGGGTTCACTCCGCTTGATGAGTTTGTGCTCCGCCGAATTGCCTCTTTGCGAGTCTCTTCCCAATTAACAACTGGAGGACCGAACTTCGTAAATGGCTGGTTCGCACTCAAAAATTCCTGCAATCCCTTGTCTATCGATGCAAGATGCTCACGTAGCTCTTCAGGAGTCATTCTCTGAGGGCCATAGACGGGTCTTGAACTGCCAATAGTGAGCGTGCTTAGATCCAACGTGGATAAGCTCAAGAGAACTATGCCGAGTGTGCAGACCGCTGCAATCAAGCACATCGCACACACCACTCGGCTTTGGAAGCTCCAGCCTCGAAATAGCAACCATGCATCGTCACCCATTGAAGACAATCCTTTCTTGTTATCGTCCTTCATTTTGCTACGTAGAATGCTCTTCCCCCGCCTGCCGTTTCACTCTCTTGCGTTAGCACTTTCTCTCACGACACTTCACTGTTATGCAAATTTCTGCATAAATTGTCACCCAATTCATCTGTTTTCATGCGGATCTCATGGTTCTGTCGTAACCCTGGTCGTTTATCCACATTCCAAAATAATCTCCTGGACAACTTTGTGCCAATAACCTCACCGTAGCCTAACTGGTACCGTCTAGATTGGTTGCTGCAGGTTTTCGTTCATCAAACAACTACACTTCCGACACGAATTTCAACGGGCACAAATGAAGAAGCTGTAAATTGGAGAGAGCAAAAATTCTGTCTCACCTCTGCTCTTGCACTTGCACCCGCAATCGCATCCCTGTAAACTACAGTGGAAAAAACCACAGCTCTTCCTTAGAGCTGTCACCGACTAGACAGGTTCAAGGTGCTCTGTGCAAATACTTTTCTTCAACACTTGCAGCGCTTCTTTGACTAAATTCTACCACCCTGTACTCCAATTTAGTAGATTGATACAAGATCCTGCAAGAAAAATTAATAAATAAATAACTTTTAAAAGAAGAGACAACTGTGCCATTGTCAGGTAGAGCCAAACAACATGGTCATGTGCATCGCAATGCACATTTGCCGTCCATCTCCAAATGCATGTCATCAAGGGAACAGGCTGAATTTTCGCTAATTTAATACAACGATAATGCTCAAGCTTCGAACCAACTACTTGTGCAATTTTCGACATGAACTCGTTGTAACTAACTACAGCAAGGATGCGATGTCGGTGATAGTCTTAGTTAATCCAGCAAAAACCATAATGAACATAGGATTCATCACTTGGCTGTACATTATTTAACTTTGATTCTGCAAGAAACACCTTCGTCAGAGATGGTATTTCATGTGTGAGCCCTTCTCAAAGAAATTTCTTGAGCAAAGCGATTCATCAACTTCGAAAACCCCTAATAAATCTGATTTCAGCTTGATTCTCAAGGTCGAGAGAAACCCCATGTCGAGGCCAATGCGTGAAGGTCGAAGGCAGAATCTGACAATCTTGTCAAATCTGGTCACATTGAACTCGAACTCAAGGCCTCGATTGCCATTCAATAGGTGGTTGAGGAGCATCCTCAAAATTGATTTTTAGCCATATCCAAAAGTTATTCGAAACCAATTCAGAGCGGAAAAACTCTAATTGTCTTTTGACGCTGTCGTCAACATAACGCCTAGGGTTGAGCTTTCTTTCCTGAATGTCTCTCTCAGACGAAGAGTAAAACATAAACTTCTACATTCAAGATGAGAAAAGGGAAAACACAGAGAACTGTTATACCAGACTTGATACTACGGATGGTGCATATTTAGTTAACTTGTTGCACTCACGAGTAATGCTCTCACAGCCAACAGTTTCTTGGGAAGATGAGAATTCCCTGACTCGAAGAGACGTCGAAGCAGTGTCAGAAAGAATGCTAACTCGTCCATGACATTGTCAATGTTACAATGTTTCAAAAATGCGCTAGAAACTGAATTATTTTTTAGGAGCTTGGGAGGATTTACATGTGAGCTCTTGAATTCGAGTTTTGAGTCGTCCAACACCAACTTGTTGGCCAGCTGCGGTGAAATAGACCCGTGTTCTACTCTTGAAGCACACAGATCCGAAGAAAGACAGAAACTCCGGCAGCGTGACAAACCTTCCTTCGAGGTGGCCTCCACAGGCCGAACTACCTACAGATCCTTTCGCTGACTGTTGGTTTAATGTGGAACTCTTGTATGGCAGGTATGATTAAAGAAATTTCGGTCTCACTTGTTGAAGGATGTTCGAAAGAGTCCTCAGCTAGATTCTTCCACTCAATCGATCATACACGCATCAAAAGCGCACCCAGGGAATCCCGCATCTAAGAAGACGACAAGAAGAAATATGCGATGGTGCTTCAAACATTCTCCTCAGCGCACAAAACGACTCCTACCTCCAATTACACACTCAGCTAAACACAGACGAGGCGTGAAGACTCCCACAGTTCGGCTCGGGTAAGCGCGCCCAATCCGACACAATGACACACCCAATGTAATCAAACAGTAAACCCTCACGGAAGACTCCAGAACATGCAAACACAAGTCGAAGTCATCGTGCATTCCTGACCAACGAACTACTGCAAGAGTTGCTGAAAAACTCCAGCAGGGTTGTCAGAGGGTCATCATGTTAGAGGTAGGACCACTGGAGCACGAGGAAATCTCAGACAACTTGCGTTGCTTACAATCGCACTAAGCAAACATTTGGTACACAACCAACACCCGCTTAAGATAATGGATTAGAAAACAGTGTTCTCAAACTCTACGGCAGGCAATTGAAGAAGCATAACCTCTCCGCCCCATCCCCAAATCCCCTCTCCAACACAAGCAGACCAAAACGTCGGAACAATACAAAGCGACCTTCGTGCATCCGGACACTTGCCAGACGAGCACTGACAGACCAAGACAGAGGTAACCAACCTTGTTACAAATGCTCTAATGAAGCATCCTGTCAGCATTGATGATCGACAGCAACACATGATGAGAGAGTAAGGAGACGAGATTCAATTGTCGCGAAAAGGGCTATGTCTTGCTCGCCTCCGAGAGTGAAAAGAGCGTTTGGACCATATAGACGACTCAAGAACAATGATCGACGCAGACACTCAATGGCCTGCCCATCAAAGAAGAAAGCTTCCGATTGATTGGGACCGGAGCTAGAAATCTTAGAAAAATCGATCCATGGTGGCATGCCTCAAATTACGCGCCCAGTGTTTGAGGCTGTTTCACTTATCGAACCAGTTTCGCCCACCTCTTCTGTTTAACAACACGGGATCGACAGCTTTGATTCCTTAGTGTTAGTGCCAATTCAGGCCACAGAATACGAGTCCAAACGCCTATTCGACTACTTACAGAACATTGTAATCACGCAAGCTCTGAATCGGAAGCTTTGACTAGACTTCGGTGCATAATCCGAAGCTGTACAGTAACCGACAAGGCAATAATTATCATCAGCAGCAACGCAAGCCGTGGACCGGAGCGGGAGCAGGACTTCTCAGGGTCAGAGGAGTAAAACAATCGACAAAATGGTACGAAAGACGAGCGATTCTACCATCGCAGTTGGATTCACATTTCGGTCTGATTAGAGCGCTCAAGGATATGCTCGTCGATCTCCGGACACCGATACAATACGATGCATCGGTTGACCGCATTCAACCAACTGATCCTAACCCGTCGTCGAGAAGAAGTTTTCTAATCGCCTTTGCAGTGATCAAGCTCTAAGTATGAGCAAACAGCTGCAATAATTCACACGGCATGGCATCGCCATATTGTTTCCGGTTATCGGCTTCAATTGCGTCGAATTTTCTGATTCTTTGTCAACACCTCCTGACTTTTAGTATTGAGCATTCCGTGGCGAAGAAACCCTAATTATGGACCAGTAGGAGGCGGAACTGGGAGTTGAGAGGCCAATCCCTAATTATAAAATCTCATTCTCCACATATTGCCAGGAATATGAGGATCGATCCCAAGACTTTTCAACTAAGAAAACTCTAATTGCAATATTTGCATTACCAATAAATAGAACGCAATCATTGATTATAGTATGATATAATTAAGAAGAATAAAGTGGGTCAATTTAAAATTTAGGTAAATTAATTTAATATTCCCTATAATTAATTAATGTATTATTTTAAAATAAAGTTAAAAACATGAAATGATTTCCTCATAGATTGAGATTAAGGGAATAAATTGTCAGTTTTTAAGAAGTCAACTTCCAACCTTGAAGTTTTTTGTAATTTCAAAAAAAAAAAACATATTCTTATACATTCACCCTGATTTTAGTTAGCTTCATATTGATCCATTATGAACTACTGGTGTAAATTAGCCCTCAAGGTAATTGGTAAATTTCTATAGATTTATGGTTAGATCCGTTTTCATATAAAATTACAAAGAAAATCAACTATCCAATTTGATTTGAACTCTTTTATATTTATTAAAGAGTATAAAAAAAATAAAAATACGTAAGTTTTAAACCATATATGACATAATAAGAATATGTATATATGTATATATGTGTGTATGTATAACTAATATATTGTATGCATATTATTATTACTATAGATACATACGTACATATATTATGATTATTATTATTATTATAGATACATACATACATATATTATTATTATTATTATATGCATAAAATTAATATGTGTGTGGTAGTATAAAATATAGTTAATTACATTGTTTGTATTTATTCATTATTGTACTTATATGATATATATATATACATATGATTATTTATTTAAATATTTTTACGCAATCAATGATTATATTGAAAGAATATAAAATTAACAAAGAAATTGTGTGATATTATCTATGTTTTTATAGTATATATACACATACGTATGTACGTACGTACACACATGTGTATGTAATTTATTATTAGTAGGATGTTATAGCTTTGCAATAGTATCAAATTACAAGATAAAAAATGCAAATATGGTTTATTTTGAACATATTGATGGAAAGGTGATAAATTTTAAATATTTAAAAGTTCAAATAGTATCTGTTTACTTTACATGTATCAATGTTTATTAACATGTATACACACTAGAATTTAAAATTTTATTCAAATTTCTTTTTACTAGAAATCATATTATATATAAAATAATATATTTATTAAGCTTCATGCTACCTTAAATAAAAATTCTATTAATACACATAGTTGCATCCTTCAAAGACATATTAATAGCTTGAAATCCAGTATGATTGGAGTAGTTCACATTAACTCTCTCATTTTCTGTTCTCCACCCATTTCTCCCATTGTGTAGCCCCATAATGAAACAACCAACTGGCACGAGGAGAATTGGGCAGGGGCCACCAATAATTGAGGATAGAGAGTCGAAGTCACTGATTTTTTTCCCCCTTTCCAAAGCGGTCGACCTGCCCGCGGGCAGCCACTGTGACTCAGATCTAAAACCCGTTTCCTCTTGCGAGGCAGACCACATGCAAATTACAAGATAAAATATATAGGATGAATATGTGTGCTTGCACAAAAAAAAAAAAAAAAAAAAAAAAAAGGGACGAATGGGTATCATCCATCTTCATTACACTCAAAGCTTGAGAGGTCTAATGCCAAATAACTTTATCTTAATTACATTTTATTGGTTTAATTATGTTGCAGCTTTGCCAATGGCATTGTAACTATTATGAATAACTTTGGATTTTTTTAAGGAGAATATTAAATCCATGTAGGTAAATCTTAAATTGATCCACTTTTGCTCTTACTGTCATGTATCATATCTAGACCACCCTGCCCATTCACTTCATTTCAACATTTCACTCTCCTGGATCAAGCCACAAAAAAAACAAAAAATCTCAATCAATTTGGTCACTCATTGCACATGCATTAAGCAAGCACAATACAATTGTGAATAAGAAAAAGAACTCCAAATATACAAAATTGAGAGATTGGTATGGAGGATGACATTCTTCACATCACATCAGTGAAGAATATATGATGTGATATAGAAAGGTAAGAGCAAAGGTGGGTTGATTTAATATTCTCCTTTTTATTTTTATTTTTTATTACCTGTATTTACTAAGTAAATAATAATAATAATAATAATCAAAAAACTAAAAAGATTTGTTTCTTGCACATTAAATTTGGGCATTTTTTCAACTTTAAAACCTTTTGCATAGTGAATATTATACATTTTCAAGGTTACAATTTGTTATGCTAATTTTTTGAAATATGTATTTTTTAATTTAAAAATTTTATTACAAATACATAATTATCCATATTCATTTTTCAATTAATTTGTTCCCTTTTAGATTTCTCAAAAAAAAATGGTTGTCTGTCAAAATATAATGGCTGTTTAATCACAAAACCAAAATTATATTAGGTAACCTCATTACTGTTTTCTCATGCATTACACAAGTATATATATATATATATATATATATATACATATATATTTGCATAACTTATGAAGCATTATACTCATTAAATCAAGAGGCTCTATCTGGGATAGTAAAATTGTAGCTTCTCTAGACTTCAGATTGTGACTTCCCTCCATCAGAATTTTTAGCCACACAACATATACAACATAGATAACATGAATGATATTGAATGAACGATTGGATGATCATCTGGATGTGCGTTCATCCAATTTTTGGATGAATACGTCAATCAATTTTGAAGGATGGTTTATATATTTTGGATATCGAAATAATTGATCTTCATAGATATAACTTCACATTATTTTATTATTTTTGAATTTGTAGCAAATACTCTTTTTGAAAGTACAAATACTTATACTTTTTTGTATCATTAATTTTTTAAAATAATCAAGACAAAAAAAATTATAGTGAATAGTACCGCATATTTGATTAGTCTGAAAAGTGCAATTGATTGATTAGTAGATCAATTTTCTATTTTATAACCACAATTCTTTGTTTTCTGTAACTACACATAAACCACAAAAGAGTGGTGTTCACACCATGGCAATTGAGATATGCTACAGCTTAAGGTGGATGTACAAGTGGAACATTTTTTTATGTACCAACACCCATGCAGCTTACTGTGAAAACATGTGGGGGCAAAGCCTAGCATGAGGAGCTCCTTTGTTTGAGTTTGTTGAGAAGTATTTCACCCACCTATTCCTATAAAGCACAATTGTGGCCACATGGACAAGGGAAGGGCTACTTATCATTTCTTTCCTACAATGACATCAACTGGCATGAGGTACCATCATGTTTCAATAGCATCTCTACACAAATTAATCAAAGTTTTTAAAAAGTCCCACCCCCCCCCCCCTCCCCCATTAATCAGGTATCGTACAAACCATACATACTGGAGTATAGTGTGGTTACTTTTCAACAAACTTGTATTCTTTGTGTTTTGTGCATCTTCAAACAAAGAAAATGTTAAAAAAAAAAAAAAAAAAAAAAAAGAAAAAAGCTGAGTAAAGCACCTAAAGAATATGTTCCATTATATATATATACACATATTTTTAAAGACTTTTTATTATCATTATTGTTCTTTTGTGTGGTTGTGTGTATGTATGTATATATAAATATAATTTGTGCCTTGCCTTGTAATGTTGGTATATCATAACTATTTTCATAATGGTAATAATGTGAGAATATAAGCATTTTTTCTCTTCTATATATATATATATATATATATATTTGTTGTTGTTGTTAGGTATTAATATGATTGGAATGCAAGTAGCGTGTGTCAATCTGCCAATATCATACATATTGCCAACCTTATGATTCAAAGGTAAGAATGAACAATTGTGCAGCTGTGGTTTATTTTCTGTGTAAAGAAATGTGCTGAGGGAATATGACGACAATGTCAATATTATCATTCAAACAAGTTGGACCCACAATGATTCTGTTCACAAAGGAAATGTCGGTTCCATGTAGCCCCCACCTGGGCTGCCACCTCAGCTGAAGCTGTTGTTGATGGTGATGAGTTGTCGCTCCCTAAATCCCCACTCTATATTCTATGTTCACACTGCACTTTTGTGGTTTGCCTTACAAAGAAGGAGAAAAATAATTGCCACCTTAGCTTAGTTTTGTTTCCAATCCATCAAGTCATGCTTATCTAATTATATTTAGAATTTGAACTATTTGGTGAGGCTGATGTTGTATGAGATGCATATTTCTGAGTGAAAATAATAGACCTTTTCATTGTCCTGGATTGTCACTTGTGATGTAAATAAATAAGATTTTTTTTTTTTTTTTTTTTTTTTTACTTGATTGAATAATAGCAAATTTTCATGTCACTCTTTTTTTTGTTTTCCTACCTGGTAGACGCAGAAAGGAGGTATTCATCATAGACTTTTATTTTGATTGTTTGATAAAGCTATTTTTGGTCCCAAGGTGTTATTAGTCTTACATATATTGGAAAACGCATTAAATTATGGCTTGGATATAGCACTTCATTTTGAAGTTAAATGTACTTAACGCATTAAAGTACACAGTTCGGTTTAAGTAAGAGCCTTCCTTGATTCCATTTTAGACTTTCGTGCAGGACATGTATATATCCTACTGCTGTGCTATGACAACTCTTATAGCTCTAGCCGCTTAGATCTTTACTTCTGGATAAAGGTTTAGTAGATAAAGATACTCCATATGAGGATGAGATTGGAGGATATGATTCCGACTGTTCCAAAGCATCTGTTGCTGATGATTACTTCCCTAGGTTTATAGAATGTCTTACACCCAGGTCTAAGAAGTATGAAATGTGGACTGAAAGGCAATATGGTGGATTCTAGAAAAGGATACGGATATCACAACCACTTCTTCGTAGACAGGAATGTATTACGGCTCAAGTGTTGGTGTACACTTGTCTTACTGAAATTAGTACTGTGTTGATGCTCGGCGGTTACAATACGATACTGCTGTACTCTTGTATTATTATTGTACGACTATCGCACAATGGCAGGCGTGTCAGCTGCAGCTGCTCTTTTTGTAACTATGCCTACAGAAAGCCTGATTGAAATGGCTCGAAAATTCAGAAACCAAGATTTTGGTTGAACATGAGTATAGCCTAAAGAACCAGTTTTTTTCTTTTTCTTTTTCTTTTCAATTTTGATTTAATAAAATTTTGAAAAAAAATATATTGTATACATATTATCTTGTGTTAACACTGACCTCTCCCCTACAGATATATAAATACAAATGAAAGTTAATTGGAATCTCAGTGTTTAACTACAAATAAATTTTATCTACTGAGTAGACAATTCTATATTAATTCATAACAAAAATGTATTTTTTAGGTAATATAATTGAATATGAATAATTAATCAGAATATTAGAAAAGAATTTTCAATAACTCCATTCAGAACATTTGTAAAGAAAATCAAAGGTCATGCAATATTTAAGATAATTTATGATGATAAAATTAGCAGCATAACATGAAATATATATATATATATATATATATATCCTTAAAAAAATTAATTTTTTTTGCAAAAATAATGATTACCTACTACATTTGTCTTTATTACAAAAAATTTGTCAATTTGTATATTCAAAACCATATAGACTTTAAAACCAGAATTGATATTGCTTATCATTTAATATAAACATTATGTTGATCATTCTTCCAAAAACCAAATTTCTAAAACATTCATCAACTAAATTATTGCATGTTATGATCAGTTATTCAACTCAATCCTAAAATAAAATACAAAAAGAAAGAGAGAGAATAGAAATTGAATATTTGTTGGTATTGATTAATAAGATCTTTATAAATAATGAAAAGCAAAAAATTAAGACTAAAATAAATTAAAAGTAATGCTTGAAATGTGCAGTATTTTTAATAAAATATTAACTGTGATTATTATTTTTTACTATAAATTGTTTTGTGTAAATACATGCATATGCACAATTGTTTTAAGTGAAATATTATAAAAGATAAATACTATATCAAAAGTTGTATTTTTATTATTGTTTCAGTTGAGATTTATAAATAATATAATATGCATAAAAAATCGAAATACAATAAAATAGTATATTTGGACGTAATATTTATAATTTTAAAATTTTTAGTAAGTTCTAAATTTTGATAATGCTACACTTAATAATAATACTTATATTATAGTTATTTTAAAATATATTCTTCTAAATTAATTTATAAAAATTATATATTTAACTTTAAATTCAACATTAAAATTATTATAGTTTTAATTTATTTTTAATTTTTAATTTTATAAAAAATTTAAAAAATCCTAAAATTAAAAAGATAGTTTTAAAGCATCAACTTAAGACTACATTTTTAATTATGCAATTTTAAAAATAAAATCTTAAATGACAAGTAAACGATCTTTTAACCACTAAATATTATTTGAAAAAATAGTTTATTAAAATCTCTTGGTTTCTTTTGAATTTAAGTACTTATAAGGTAAAAATATATAGTACATAATTAAACATAATGATTTGGAATAAAATTATTTACACAAAAAATAGCATATATATAGTGTAAGGTGGACAACATCTTTAACAATAAAATATATATATATATATATATATATATCAAATATCAAATAATTATTAGTTCAAATATATATATATATATATATATATATATATATAAGCATCAAACCTCCTCTCTTACAAACAAAATAAAGAATAAAAGATAAATTTTATAGATTTGGAGAAAAAGAAGAATGAAAATAATTATTTGTATATATACACATAAGAAAAAATATCAAAGTAAAATTAGTCACAAATATAATAAAATTTACAAAAGATCTTGCAATTTATTATGGTTTTATAAATCAACTCCCAAACTAAGTCCTATAGATGAAATCTATTGCATAGATTATCTTTTGCAGTACTCAAGTTTGCTCAATTCTAAGTCAAAGAGGCACATGGTAGGACTAATTAACTTTTGATTTGGTGCTAATACTTGGTAAATGCAGCAGATGCTTAGATTCTTGGTTTGAGCTATCCCAAATAATATGTCTAAAAATATAATATCTATAACATCTGCCAACCACATTTGCTATAATTTTACAACTCTTTCCTATGACTACTTTACCTTGGACTCTTCTACCTTCCCACAGAGGCTTCTCTCATCAACTTTTTTTGTTGCAAATTCAAGCATGCTTGAAATTTTTGAATAAATACCAATTTAAAAAATTCATCTCCCTCAGTGTCCCGATTCGAAAATTAATCCTTAGTGACCAATGTGTTTGGTGCAAGAAAATGTAATTCTCCGGATACTTACAATTGATCTGCAATCTCCAACCCTAGCCCTAAAATCTGGCCGGGTGTCCCCGAGGCTCATTAGAGTTCCTAGTTTGCTCGATGGATGGGGAGATGGAAGCAGTCCACCAGCAGGATGCGTGTTGGCCACGACGGCCTGGCTACTTATCCCACAGTGGACCCTCACTCATCGTACCACTCGCAATCAGTGCCAGGGATCGCCATGCATGCGGATCGCTCACAAGCAACGCTGATCTGAACGCTCCACCACTTTGCGTTTCTACCACGATTGACGGCTCCAGCGATCGACTCCACACAGGCAAGGGTTTCGAGATAGGGCCGTTCGACCTCTAAAGTGAAATTCGAATTCATTGCCAGCGGAGCGACAGAAGGACGCTGCAAATCATCGTACACGGCCCTTGTAAATTGTTCCTGTGCACAGCACTTCTACTTTGGGCTCTTCGGTGGTACTGAGAAAAGAAGGTGAAAGACCTTGCCAATTAAGACCACTCGGAGAAAAAGCACCTCCAAAGCTTTATCTAATTGTTGAGCAGGATGTAACTCTGACGTCCAAGCTTTGACTCCGAGCGGTCACGCAGGGCCTGATCATAAGGCACGGCAACTGGCGTTGTTTGATGTTTGGCAGCTCTTGCGTACAGAACAAACCTCAGATCAAAGGGAGGATCTGAGATTTGGTGCATTTTATAATGAGAGAAGCAGCCGGCGACGAAAGCTGACGTGCAGCTGGAGGACGGAAACGATGAGACACATTCACTTGAACGCCTCAGTCCTGAGATGTAATTGATCCTCTGCAGCGGCCATGAGAGTGGACTTGCTGGTCTATGATTGCATCCGATTGTCGGCGGTACACATGCAAAGCCCTCTCCGAAAAACATCATCTGGCTATGTGAAATAATTCCATGAAGTAATGCAGGAGCTCAAACATGCAGGTAAAGCAGCAAAATTGTCAAATCGACTTCAGTTCCTTCATCTCCTTCACACAAGTAAGCTCATCCCAACCGATTACTCATTAAAGCAGAAAGTGTACCATCTGATTGTGTGATGACATCGTGCAACACCACGGTTCTTAGCCCACGGCCACTTGCCTTGGACAACAAAGCCTCTTCCAGGATTGAAACTGTCAGCCTAAATAGAAGAAATTGATTCAAAAACTTGTAGTAAGAATCGAAATGGGGAAGCAATACAGCCATTCCCATGGCAAGCGATGCAAATATGCAAACCCATTCGTGCAGGTATGCAGGAACTTACAAAGCGATCATTGGAGAGACGACAACCTGAGAGACTCCAAGCAACTTCAAACACCGTCTCAGACCTTCTCAAACTTCGTTTCGAATGTTGGGAGCTATACATTTTCCTGCCCTTGTAAACGACCTAGACTACACGAGGGAGTGCATTCAACCTGTCTTGTATCTCAGCATTTAATTCCTTCCAATCAAGCCCATCCTCAAGGCCTCATTTCACCGTTCCATCATTTCGTTTAATGCCTTAGCACTGTCGTCACCGATTTCTACAAACCCCGTGCCGCTGTCCTCTTGCAGAAGCATCATTCCTCCCCGGCTTCACCTGTGATGGTAACCCTTATTCGATGACCTAAACCCCATCAACCTCATCTCATGCTGCGTGCATGAATTCTCTGACTTCCATCAGCGTTGCAATGATCTCGTGCAGGATATCTAACCCCTTCGTGGCTTCCAGCCTACCACAAGCTTCGGCACGAATGTCGTGTATAAATTTCAATTTATGGAAGCACTTGTATCAAGAATTTCTAGTTCATCTTTTTTGACTCATATTTATTTATTTATTTTGAGATAATTTAGTTTATTTTAGGATCTTTTACAAATTAAGGATAGAGTTTTCTAGTAAAGTGTTGCTTTTTATAAGCAAATAAATAAATGTTTAATGATTTTTACAAGTTACAAATGAAGGGATTGTTTATTAATTTACAATACAAATTCATCTCTTCTGAATTAAAGAAGGTATGTTGTTGGATTAGATTGTTTTAGGTAATATCAAGACAACATTCTCTTGTCTTAGATACTATGAGTAGGTATGATTCTATAAAATATATAAAATGATCCATTAAGCCTTTTTTATCATATGCAAAACTTTATTTGCAACCTTTTTAATCAAACTATCTAGTGTAATTTTTAATCTTTAAATATCATCTTCAAAAATAGTAGTAGCTTCAAAAATATCATGTTCAATGTTCTAAGGCCAACCATTAAGCATAAGAATTTAGAAAAGCTTTATACACATTAGAATGTGTTTTAGTAATTGTGTTAATAAGTCACAAATAATTACTAATAAGTTTTATTTTGCATAGTATTTTTATTTAGGTGTAGCTATTATTACTACTGCTATTTCTTATAAAATTGCACTTCTAGGTTGCTAAGTGATTTTATTTATTTATTTTAAAATTTTAATATATAAAAATATATTGACACAATACAATATGAATAAATATATAAAATCATTCTTTATTATTTTATCTAAGATTAAAACAAGACTTAAAGTTCCATTTAATGTTTTAAAAATAACCACTATTTAAAAGAGACATATTAAGAATAATTTAAAAAACGTAAAAAAAATTTAAGTAAAATTTATAAGTATCAAATATTCTTAAAATATTTTAAAACTAATGATTCTTAAAGCATTTAAATCCAAGATTTTTAGTTTTTATTTTGAATTTTAAATTTTGAAACATTGTTAAAATTTTAAAATTTTAGTTAGAATCAAAAAAGTCTAAATTGAGTTTTTAGAATATTTTAAAATAATTTTTGATATATTTTGATCTTGATATCTAAAACAGTTAATAAAGTTTAATTCTCTTTAAAATATTTAAAGGAATTAAAATACATATGTTTAAAATCTTTAAAATAATTCTATAAAGTTTATATTTTAAGTTTCATTTACTTATTCTCTAAAATAATAATTTATAAGTTAAATTAAAGTTTTGAATATTTAGATTTATAGCAAGTCATATTTTATTATGATAAAAGAATAAATTATATCATTATGGATTCTTAATAAGTAATGTTCATATGTGTATGTGTATATATATATATATATATATATATATATATAAATATAAAATAGCTATATAATAATTTAAAAATATCTTTTTAACTTAACTTTTATATCAATAAATTTTTATAGTTTAAAATAATTTATAATAAATTTTACAAATCTTATGCATAAAAAAAATGATATTATAGAATATTAATATTTAAAGTAAATTAATCTAACTAATTTTTATTTATATTGTTGAAATATTTTATAATTATTTGCTAGAAAAGAATCTATAATTTGTTATTTAGTTTATAAAATTAAATTATATTAAATTTTAATTATTAATAGTTAATATGTTATTTTAAAGATCTTGCTAAAATCAAGTGTTATTTCTTATATCTTTTTCAATAACAATAAAACCTTCTATTATTTTGACATAGATACATTAACCAATACTCGATAATTTTTATAGCTCTTAGTTTGATATTTTAAAAAAGTTAATTGTTTTATTTCTATATTGTCTTCTTGTATAAATAAGTTTTTTTTTTTTTTTTTTTTTTTTTTTTTTTTAATATTATTTTTGCTATAGGATTTCAAACTATTAATATTTTCTATTCCAAATCATATCTATAAGTTCTTTATGCTATTCTTATAATTTATTCTAAATTATTCTTATTTCATTCAATATTTTTGATCAAAGTATCTAAATTTATTCAATATCTATTATAGAACTAATCATCCCTTGATCGTTAAGATCTTTTATATCTACACTATCATCTATATCTTAAAAAGTTGTGTGCATAGTAAGAAAATAAAAAATAAAACATAGACTTTACACAATCCAATTAATCTAAATCTCCAACAAATATATATATATATATATATATATATATATATATGTATATATATATATAAAATTATAATTATAATTATAATATTCAATAATTTATATTTTGAATTTAGCACTTGAAGCTAATCTACCACCTTCTATATATTAATACAAAATAAAATGATTAAACAAAAAAAATTATTATTTTTTAATATTAATTGTGATATATTTTTTCCTATAAATTTCTAGTATAATTTAGAAACAATTGTGTGAATAAATGAATATATATATATATATATATATATATATATATATTTATTTATTTATCTTTTAAATATTAATTTTAACTAATTATTTTTTTAATAAAATTTGAATACTTATATATATGTATATAGGAACTATAATAAAACTTATGTCTCACAATAATTATAATGTATAATATATAATATAAGTCTAATTTTAATACATATTTTTAAAAGGTGAGTATAAAATCTATTTTGAAGTTTTTAAAGACTTAATTCTTAAATACATGGAATAATTGAAACTTTAACTATTACTAAAAATTTTACAATATAATCCAAATCAATAAACACAAATAAAAAACTTACTAAAATAATCTAAAATTTTAAACTTTAAAAACTAAAATTGATTGTTGAAAAAGATGTCTTCTCCCACACCTAATTATATGTTGCATTCTCTTGTAAAACAAATGTTGCCCTTTTATAATGTAAAAATGTATATAGTCTTTTTACATATGGTGTCTTATTTTATATCAAAATATTTTTTGTGCCCAACTCCATAGGTTTCTACTAGTATATATATATATATATATATATATATATATATAATATTTATTTTTTATTATATTTATAGTAATTTCTTTATTTATTTATAATATTTTATTTAATCTCTTTAAAAAAAAAAATTAATTTAATTTTTTTATAGCTTATACTAATTAATTCTTTTTAATGTTGTACAAGTAATATTTAGCCACCTATAAAATTTTGCACTAAGGTTTCTTATATTTGTACTTTAATACTTCACTTGATTAAACAACTCTGCTCCTAAGTTTTTGTCTATTATGTTGCTACACATTAAAATAACTCATATATATATATATATACAAAAATAGTTTATATAATATATACTCAAATTTTATTTTAATAGATCTTTATTTTTATTAATTTAATATTTTAGCAAAAATTCAATAAATCATAAAAATAATTTTGATGGCTCTTTAGCTTCCTATCAAGTACATTTTGTGGTTTGTGGTTTATTTCAACAAAAATAAATCTTAATTATAATATAAATAGTATTTCAATCATCAAATAATATAATTATAATTTTTTTTGGTTTTAATTATATTTATAACTATCACACTTATTAAAAAATTATATTATATATAACAATTATAATTATTAATTTTTTATAAAATTTATGTATTTATTTTATTTTAGAATTGTAATTTATTTATTTATTTATTTGATTGGCTTATATATTTGGAATATTAAAATATAAATATTTGATTATTAATTAGACCACTAAAGCTACTTTTACTTAATATTTAGCTTTAAAAAATAAACATATAAATTTAAATTCTTATTTCTTTGTATTAAGATTTTTTAAAAATCTAAATAGTAAAACAATTACTAGTTGCTCTTCCCAATACTAAAACAAAGTACAACTTTGTTGCTATAACCACCAAAGAACAATTTTGGTTACATTTATGACTTCTTAAATTTGGCTATCAAGTCAATTTGTGTGGTATATTGTACTATAATAATCAATTTAATGTTTTTATATTGCAAAGTCATAGGTTTTATAATTGAAGCAATTTTGTTAACTTAAAAAATAATATTTAAAAATAAATATAGATAATAATAATGGTTGGCTAGCATTTATATCGACTACGAAAATAAAGACTATTATAACAAAGAATGTTGTGCCAAAGACCATGCATTATACACATAATTATAGCTATTGCAAATTAATCTAATTGATAAAGGTTTTTCTTAAGCTACAAGTAGTTATTATCTAAAACTATATATATTATATTTAATACTAATGCAACTTTTTATTCAAATGTGTTTGTAGATTACTTAAAAAAATAAAAAGAATTGTATAGACACACATAAGTATGAGATTATTAATAAATATAATATTTAATTACATAGTATTTTAATTATTTTTTAAAGAATAAAATAATAATTTTAATTTTCAAAAAATCTTGTATAAAATATTTTGTAAAAAAACATATTTCTAAAAAAATTTGTATAAAAATGATGTTACTCTATTCACATCCACTTATTACAAATTATAAAAAAGAATAAACAATAAAAATAAAATAAAACAAAAACAATATATAGCACATATTGTATTATACACAAGAGTTATTACACACATTATATAATAATGTTGAAAAGGAAATTTTTGCATTAAAAATTGTTCAATTGTAACATCAATAATGCTTGTTGTTGTTATTGTTGTGTATCATTTGATCAAGTGTTTGTCACTCATTATACCTATTTTTTTAAATACTACAAGAAATCAAAGCTTGAGTAGAAAATATGAAATTAGTATAGAAAGATTTGTTTACATTATCAATATTGAAATACTTTTGCATTGTTAATTTGTATTGAGTTGCATTTTGAATTCTAACATTTTATAAGTTTGTCAAATAGATTGGAAATAATCAAATATCCTTGGAGTTGAGAGTATTTTCGAAACAAGTAAAAGAATTTCTATAGAACTGACAGCAGTGACAAATTTTAAATATTGAATTAAAATTCATTTTGTTTATTAAAGAACTATTATGGACAAGAATTTTTAAAAGTGTGTTTTTGGCAATATTGAGATCATGCAAGCATAGTATACAACACTGATTTTCAACTGTTACAACTAAGTGGGATGGAAACATGAGCAAGAAACATCATACAAGCACAACATGGGAGTGCAGTAAGACAAGTGCAACCAGATTGCACAGTTCGACAAACCTTAAAATTGATTAAGGTCTAGAATGCATAAGGTAGTAATAAGTACCTGAAATAGCAATACAAGGACTGAGGACCTTTCAGGCACCCAAATCTTCACTATAATTCAAAGCAAAAAAATTAAAACATAAGTAGTGAAATCTACGCTAAATGAATATGGAACAAGGCCATCAAAAGCTACAAGATCTTCGCAGCATTGCAGCACCATCGTGATTATCATCCTGTGTTAATTTTGAAGAAAACGGGGTTTAACTGTTGAATCAACAGAATGCAAATGACCAAATCTTTGATCATACAATTATGGATCGCACTTGACTATGCCAGTTGCAGTCGCTTTCCCATAACTGGATTTCCATCGAACATGTTCATGGCTGAACCAAGTGGCTAGGTCCAACTCTGAGGTTGTAGTCGTCGAAGAGACCAACTATAAAGCAAGTGTACAGAAAATAACACGTTTACTCATACCATACTGCTACAACCTTCTCGTTTTAGTCGATTGAACACCGTAATATTTCACGTACCAGTTCACGAATTTCTTCAGACCCGTCTCCAAGTTGGTCGTTGGTTTGTAGCCTAACTGGGCCTGTGCGAGAGACACATTAGCATGTGTGAAAGGAACATCCCCATTTCGAGGCATTTTAATGAACTCCTTCTTGGCAGGCACATTGAGATGTTTTTCGAGGATTTCCACAAGAACTGGTACAGTAACAGGAGATGTATTGCCAAGGTTAAAAGTACGGAACAGGGCGGGACCTCTCTTCTTACCGCCACTTCCAGTGCTTCTACCTGCGGTATCTAACGATGCAACACAACCCTTGACAATATCATCAATGAAGGTGAAATCTCTTGCCAAATCCCGATCATTCTGACCCTTATATATGTTGATTGCCTTTCCCTTTAGAATGTCCCGAGTGAAGGAAAAGTACGCCATGTCTGGGCGACCCCAAGGACCATACACTGTGAAGAAACGAAGTCCTGTAATAGAGAGTCCATAGATATGGTTATAAGTGTGAGCTAGTTCTTCCCCAGCCTTCTTTGTGGCGGCATAAAGACTAGCAGGCTGATCTGTCCGGTCAGATTCTGAAAAAGGAACCTGCAGTATTTCATGAGAAAAACAGCAACATTTCAGAAGAAAAAACAACATAAAGGATCGTATCTGCATCATACCAACCGAGGACTAAATCTCATAAGGATCAGAAATGGAAGATACAACTAAACAAAGCAGCAGCAGTACCTTCGAGTTCAAACCGTAGACAGAGCTCGACGACGCCCAAACAACCGCTGGCTGAGGATTGGCATTCTTACAAGCTTCGAAAAGTGTAACGAGACCGGCGATGTTACTGTGGATGTAAGACATGGGATTCTGCATGGCATATCGAACACCAGCCTGCGCTGCTAGGTGCAGAACGTGCGTAAATGGAACCTTATCAAATAAATGCTTCAAGAGTGCAACATTGTTGATGTCATCTTCAATCACAAAGATATCTTTCTTTTGAAGCAATTCTAGCCGGGCTCTTTTCAGAGAAACTTCGTAGTAATCATTGAAATTATCAATTCCTACAAGACCATCTCCACGTTTCTTCAAAGCAAGCGCAACGTGACTGCCAACGAAACCCGCCGCACCGGTCACAAGGACAACGAAACCATTCTCTCTCTCTGGTGTGCAAGACTGTGCAACTTTTTGGTCCCAGGCATGGTGACTCTTGAAAACTGGTCGGTTCGCTCCACCATTGGTACTATAGTACGCGGAACGGATATATCCATCAACCAATCCATTCCCAGTAATTCGGAAGCAAATGAAGATTGTTATGGCAACCAGACATACTGAGAGCATTAAAAGTTTTGCTGATGCGGTTGTATGCCAGCGATTTGTTGTCCGCCCTAAGATACTATTACGCTCCATTTTGACCTGCAGGGTACACAACGTCAATCCAAGGTTGTAAGAGAAATAGTTGAACTTTCTAAAGCCTTCAACTTCCAAAACTGAATGCCAGCAGATAAAATGATACAATGTGTACAATATGACATACATAAACATCCTAAGGAGAAAAACTAAGTTGGTCACGATTGGAAGTTGAAACGCTAAGACCAAGAAGCAACCTCCACGATTGAGGAGGATCGTTGAAAGACTTGAAATTAAAAAAATACAAATTACAAAATATAAAAATTAAGAAACGTGCTAACCCTGCCAGGTGTTGATGGGAAATCCTCTTGTATTGGAGACATTGAGTTTAGATGTTGAAAACTGTGCTCAGGATCCGAGGCCTCACTCTTGCTTCTCAACAGAGTTCTTCAAAAACCATCACACTCCGCGAAAAGAAAAGCCACAAGGATTTCCGTCAAAAATGCTTAACACGCTGGACACAAAAACCACAATCTCAGAGATACTAAAAGAAGGTACATGTGGATCCACAGAATTTCTTAACAAACAAGATTAGAAAAATGCAGTACACACAGTAAGCAGAAGAAATGGATCACCAACATATGTTTACACTAGGTACTTTTTTCTTCTTTTCTCTTTTTTTTTTTTTTTTTTTTTTTTCTCCGGGGGGGGTGTGTGTGTGTGTGTATGTGCGCATTACATAGATAACAATATATAGATAGATAGATAGATAGATAGATAGATAGAGATATTATCAGAGACATAGCTAATTTACTAGGAATCTCGCACATTCATCATCGAATGCACATGGACTTCAGCAAGTTGAACTTAACGTTTTTTTTTTTTTCTCTCTCTTCAGATTGTAATTTTAGAACTGACAAACTGCACTTCAGCACAAAAACCTTACAGAAAACCTCCACATAAACCGAAGACAATGATTGCTAGCCACTTCACTCCTTGAAACCAACCAAAAGCAACTGAACGGGCTGAACACGTAGAACTAGGCAAACAGGTGCGGGAATGCTGGAAATAAGAAAAAAACAATAATGACAATCCAACTCTTGAAAACAATATAGTCGTTGTATTCTGTTCAACTACCCTTCGCCACAAGCTGTACTTAATTTTAGTGATGTGCTCTGCGAAACTTTTCCAGCACCTATTCTTAACACCCACAAAGCATCTTACACCCTAGGGAATTACACCAAGATCTCCAGGACTAATCGGGGTCGATAATATCGATAAATCTCCGGTCTTCGCACACGATTCTGCACGAATTCGCAAATTCCAGCAATATGATTCTGATAAAATAGTCTTACAATTTAATTGTCCTAAGGTGTGACAACGAGAGACAGCTGGCCCTCCAAATCGAAGGGATGATGTCGGTAACGAGATATACAATGTGGCAAATGTTCATATACACTGTTCTCATAAACCAAGTCCCAGGATTTCCTACCACATGAAGATGGTGATGGAATATTTTCTGCACACTCGCCGAAATTATGTCGAAGAGCCACTCCCATACATACCCTTCGATTGTAAGACTTGTCAGTACAAAAAAGATTGTTAGCACTTGCAGATTGCAACAGTAGTAATAGACTCAAAACACTGTCCAGACACAAGGTCTTAGAGACCGAGCGAGCGAGACAGAAAGAGTGTGTGCATGTGTGATTTGCGCAGAGTCCAGTAATGCTTGCGGAAGGCTTCAGATTCGCTGGCATAGCGGCAAAGTCACAGCATTCCAAAGACAATGTTAGCGTCCTCAGGCAGCTGAGCACAAGAGAGCCCCAAAGCAAAGAAGTGTTTTAGCGCTGCAGATACGAAATGATTCACAGCACAAAGCACCTAAACAGAATCCCCGAAATGAAGTATCAGTGCTAAATCTTCATTCGAGGAGAGAGTCCAGTCAAGCGACAAAATCAACCATGACAAAGCATGTACAGTCAACGACTAGCAACAATTCCAGTGCACGCTCCTACAGGCCGGACCAAACAACGAAATGAAAACGAAGAAGCAAGCCTCGTTAGAAATATTGGTGAGCTAGAGAAGAAAAGCCGCA
The DNA here is from genome assembly GCA_036785485.1 of Physcomitrellopsis africana. Taxonomy (NCBI): domain Eukaryota; kingdom Viridiplantae; phylum Streptophyta; class Bryopsida; order Funariales; family Funariaceae; genus Physcomitrellopsis; species Physcomitrellopsis africana. The sequence goes on along the minus strand of JAWRVF010000195.1, from coordinate 105,630 downwards.
GGACATGAAGTCTTCCAAAGCCAACAGATTCAAACCAAAAAAAAAGTAACACACGAAAATCAACTCTGTCAATTCTGTCCACTTCTGTTCGCATCCTCACACTCCGAACCTCACCTCTTCCTTCACTTCCCCTGCGCTTGCAACTGGCACTGCGAGATCTACAATCAATGTCAACAGACAAGGATGCGGCAAGGCCCGCCTACTCGTTTCACACACACACACACACACACACACACACAGGAAAGTGACACCAAGGCGGGGATGAAAGCACGGTGAACTAAACCTCTTACCCCCTTTCGTTGATCATCCTCCCAACCCCTACTTTCCGCTTGTCCACAATCCCGTAAAGCTCCACAGTCTTCCCATCCGCAGCATAGCTCTGACATGTCACAACAACTCCCTCCTCGGCGCCCCTGTTCGATTCGATCCGAAGACTGCGAACTGTAACAGCAAAAAGAATCTGCAGCCGAACAAGTTTGCCAGCGGCAGCAACATCGAAGCCCTCGGGGAATTAACGCGAAGTCGAAGAGGTTGCGGCGGCAGGGGGTCTCTCCAGCGCATCCTGGCAAATATAGGTCGAGCACTCTCGCTTGCCCCCGTGGCCCGCGCCACTGCAATCGGCGAGTTCGAATCCACATGCATCAATACTGGCTTCTGTTCACACTTCGACACCACTTCTCTTGATGTGTTGGCCTCAAAGAGTTTCGTTTTGTGGAGGTTTCTCGTTTGGATACATGAGAAGCTGTGTCAAATTTTGTGAAAATCTGGTTCGGGTGCTTTTCTGAGGTACGATACGTTCAAACGGAAACAATCGTCAAGTGCCAAGGTACCAAGATTGTTTCTATTATAGCACTCTGTATGAATATAACGTTTTATTCTATGTGCTAAAATATCATTTGTTTCATGTATGTTTTGCTTATTTTTAGTCAAATTTCATATAAATGATTTTAAGCAACTATTTTGTTATTGCTTGTTATGATTTAAATTACATTGTTAAGTAATAAAGTTAAAACTATGGTACAAAATCTTATTCATTATAACAATGAATCTCATTTAAATAAAAAAAAATGATGAGAATATAGTATTCTATTTAGTATCCTTTAGATATTTGAGCAAGTCTCTTTATGTCTTAAGATAGTATGTTCCAAGGCATGATTGGTTAACTTATTGGATTATCACTTATTGCAATTATTTGATCTTAAAATTAATTACTTAATTAGACTTATATGTTATTTAATAAAATTCTAAATAATATTCATAAATTCTTCAATATTACACATTCATTGTATCTATGTTATTAGGCTATTTACTTATTTCATTTCAATAAGTTATAAGGAAGTTTTTTTTGAAGTATATTTTAAAATTACATTTCATAAAATAATTTCTCAAAATTTTCATCATCTTTTATGTATATATATATATGTATATATATATCAATACTTAAAATCAGAATTTTTTTTAACATTTTGTATGTGTGTTATGCAAAATAGTATATATATATATATATATATATATATATATTTGTTTTTTACTAATATGCAACATGTTTTGGAAGTCAATTTTAATCCCACTTGTATTTTTTTGCTATAAATACATATTTAAAAAATCTGTAATATTTGATTTTATCAAATAGAATTTATACCATCATCAACTTTTTAAATTGTCAGTGATTGGGGTGGCCAACTTCTACTAATGTTGCACAGTCTTTGTTATGTACCAATTTATATAATGTGTTTTCAAAAAAAAAAAAAACAAAATGGTTCTAAAGATACCAATACTAAATGATTTAATTGATTATTTTATATTTAAATTTTCATAACTTAGTTTTTCATGTCAATTCCATCTCTTTACTAACTTAACTTAGAACAAGGCTATAAAATCTTATATTCATTTCTTAAGCAACACATTGAAATTTGTTTAGTTCTCAATTTTAATTTTTTTTCTAAAAACTTTATAATGTCCTTGGTAAATTTTTTTTAGTGTTCTTTGCTGATATCAGCTTATATTTTTTAATATTATTTATGTTAATGTTTTCCATTTTTAAAATTAAGTATTTACATTGGTACAAGTCCTGACAATGGTATATATTTCATTAAATGGCATAAAAAAATGAGATATGGAATGATAAATACATTTTTGTTGTGGGGCAAGGTTCAGACTAGACACATGACATAGTTGTTATGTATTTGGACTATATATATATATATATATATATATAAATTAAAAATAAGATAGATTAAAAATTTTAAATCATGAAATATGCATATATATATATTTATATATATATACATACATACATATACACACACAATTTGGTTATACATTTATATATATATATATATATATATATACAACCAAATTTATTAGTAAAAAAACAAAAAAAGTATTCACTGTGACAAGCAAACGCAGTATAATGTTTTCTATGAAATCATCAATTCGTAACAATTCTTAATAGTTGCCTAAATAGAGCACAGTACAGATATTTGCTTCTTGCTTTGACCAAGAATTTTCATCAGTTCATCCATCCACATACAAACAAATCGTATTCATTGGTCAAGCAACAATAGTATGCAGATTGATGAGGGAGCACGGATGCTGAGTCAGTGGATATATCCCAACTGGCTCACCTTTGTACAGCTGGCAACATAACAGGGGCTAGAGGTGGAGGAGAGGTTAGGGTTTCATAGAATTGGACTTTTCAACATCCACTATCAATCACACCTACACAATGCCTCTCACCACATGCACCCTTTCATCCATGAATCTTGCTCAATATTTTACAAAGATGTGAATTGTTACAAATTTAATATGCTTTAAAGTTCAGAAAATGGGAATTTAGGAAGTGCAACGATTTAGTTAAAACTGACTTTTTATTAAAGATTTGGCAGTTCTAGTGGAACCAAACTGTGTGTGTTCTTTGGGTGCAAACTTTGTTTTGGTGTGGTTGTAGCATGTGTTTTTTTTATTAGGTTCAATTCCAATGTGAATGAAAATGTGGATAGTATCATATGAAGCATGTATCATTTGAATTTATTTGATAAAAAAATACAAAATTTTTACATACAAAATATTATTTATGATTAAATTTATAAAATAAAATAAACATAAAATACTAGAAAAAAAAATTAACGTAGCCAAATTGCTCTATCAAGATACAAGGAGGACTCCAAATCATTAAATAAATAAGATTAAGAGAGGAATGAATAGGATTAAAGACAACTTCAATTAAAGTCTTATTTTATTATTTACAAGACTAAGAAATTAATGTTTAAACTCTTAATTAGTCATCACTCTAATTATTAAAATAAAAATTTGGATTTATTTTTTCTAACATGATTTTAAAACCAAACCATTGTATAGACTTCATAACAAATCTTTTTGTTTTGTTTTGTTTTGTTTTTGAAAGGTGTCAATATATTTATAAAATATCCTAGAAGATTCTATAAGAATCCAAAAGAGTGTAAAAAATGTTATTCAAAACTAGAAGTCATTATCCATAATATTATTTATTCATCTAACAATAATTTTTACAAAAAGAAAAGAAAATATTTATATTTTTTATTATAAAACTTGAAAAATATTATATATGTGTTGTAAACAAAGTAATAAGTGCCATGTATTCTTATCATGTCTATTATAGATTCTTGAAGCCTACAATAGTATCCAATGCCATATTAACAACCATTCATAGATTTTGTTTATATTGGAGCATTCACAAGTACTTTTACCATGACTTGAAAACCATTACAAACATGATTATTTTTTTTATTTTTTTATTTTTTTAAAATTGTAATCTTTAAGGAACAAAATTTTCATTAATATGATTTAAAGCTTGTTTTACTATTAGATTTAACTATTTATCATTTGATACTTTTAAGCTTTGTTACTATAAATATATATTTTTATAATACATGAGTAAACAAATTAAATTACTTTATTTAAAAATTAAAAAAAATAATATTTATTGGAAAGAACATATAGGCTGTTGAATACCAATTTTACCATACTTGCACTTTGAAAATTAATAGATGAAAAAATAGACTTGTATATAAAAATATAATATTTAAAAATAAAATACCAATTTTTTAATTTCAATTTCAATTTTTCTTTCATACGTATCTAAGTAAGTTTAATAGATGATTCTAATAGAATTCATGAATTTATTACAACTTATTAGTCAAGATTGGTATAAGCTCCATGCACACTTGTTGAAATAATAACCACACCAAAATATTACATATTCCAATTTGCCACATTTTAATTTAAAACCATATATTTATTAAAATTTCTATAAATACTAATTAGTTATTTTTAATATTTAATAAAATAAAAATGTAAAAATATAAAAATACAAAAATAATATAATATATGATATTTATTTATTGACATTAGAAATATTAAATTCTAAGCTATAAAATTAACTTATTTTGATATCACATATACATCTTATCTTTAATTAGTTTTTTTGTCATAAGGATATTTTTATTTATTTTTATTGTGTGAAAAAAGTAATATTGTCAATTAGAATTACAGATTTTTTTATTTTATTTATTTTAAAATACATTAACTAACATCTTGTGCTACTTTTTGATTATTTCCATCTAAGGTCTGATGTGATTTTAGACAATTGTTTTGCAAAGTTTTTGATTTTGAGTTGATAATGTTTGAATTTTGGAACACATCAATATTAGAATAGTGATTATACTTAGAATAAAAGCTTTGTTGATAGAAGTATAAATTACATTGTTTTAAGATAAGATGTCTATAAATAGATATCACATCCTATTATTATATTGATATACTTAAAAAAAAGTATTGCAAAACTTTTCCAAAAATTCCAATGACAAAATCTTAAAGACAACAGAATTTTTTTGACATATAATTATTTTCTCTACAATACCATTTAATATTGTTTTAGGGTCTTTCAAATAAAATTATGAATGTATTTTATTTGATAAGGTTTCAAATAACACATATGGCAATAAAATGACTTTTTTTTTTTTTTTTTTTTTTTTTTAAACCATTCCAGTAAGGTGTATAGAAATCATATTTCTTTAAGGTGTAGCACCTTTATGAGGAATCAGACCTCATTGTTCCAAGTCATTGCTACTTTTGATGACCCATGAATTTGATACCACGTTTTATTTGCAAGATACTACGAAAGATACAATGCACACTTCCTGAATAATGTGCTAACTTTCGGCATTGCCATGTTCATCTCTACTTCGAAGCTACTTGTAGAACAACATCTCATGAAGTACATACTGTAAACTCTATTGTTGCTTCTTTAGAATTGTTTCTTTTAGTGTTGTTCCAATCTTCAATCGGTCTACACAATCGCTCAGCATTAAACTGTGCAATCCTCTCTTCAAAATCTGATAGCATTTGGAAGCAGTAAATCGACCTCAAAGCTGAAAGCTGGCTAGAGTGGAAGATTCAAATTGAAACCCACTTGTAGATTGATGGACCTATTAGAGTACATGTAGAACTCAATAAGGCATGAACGTTACCAGAGCTGATGTCTATATTCATTTGCAGATTTTACTGCTTGATGCTTTAGAAACTTGGTCAATGAAGACTTGGGTGAGCATGTCATTTGCCAAATGACCACAGCTCAGGAACATACGGAATCCTTTAGCAAACGCATCCTGAGCTATGATCTCGCATCAGCAATTTGTCATGGCTCCCATTAAAATGACTTCCACTATTACCTGTTTTCCTCAGATAGCTCTCCAAGGCTGCTCTGAAACGACCTGCAGATGTGTTTGTGTACAAGGTTGTTAGAGTGTACCCAAAAAACAAGAGTACCATCAGAGAACATGCTAACTTGGACTCTACTCTTTATTAGGAGGTAAAAAATCCTACGCCCTCTAACTCTAGAATTTCTTCAATCAACTCATCTTCAAACAGGCAATCACAACCAGTTGCATGGACAGCATTCTCCCTTTTTGATGTAGTTCTACTTTTCAAGCACCTCCTGTTCTATTCTGATCTACATCATGAGGAAACGAAGTTGAACAAGAGACATGCGACCGCAGCCAATAGAAGAAGTAATGGAAGTTTGTTGTTTGTATGACTATACAAACATGAAGATAGGTCCATATTAACAGGGTTAGTATGCTTACTTCAAAGTTGCGCACCTCCGACATGAGTTCTACACTCAGGGTTCCGACCTCAAGGTGATTTCTGTTCCACCACTTGTACAGTAATCCAAGGACTCCTTATGTACATGCTAAGCGCAAATCACTGATACTTGACCTCCGCGAGCGATATCTATGGTTTTCTTCATTGTCAGCAATATGAACATTAGCCATGCCTCTCAACCTCTGCATGTCAATCACCAACACGGCCATTACTAAGCGCCACGCCTTTCCTTTGATTTGGTTTCGTAAGCAAAGAGGTTGCAACTCACTAATCAGAACGAAACCGCTCGAATTGGAAAGATGCTGGAATAAATTCCAACTCTGACAAGCACACTGACGACCTAGCCCTGGAATCCAGAGCGAAGGCAGACTCGTAAACTAATTTCCATGCCCAGAACAACACAATTATTCTCATTTGGAGGAAAGAACATATAAAAAGACAAATACTTTTCTGCTGCCCACCACAACAGAAAGCAGATCCAGTTAACTTTAGATTCGAGTTCGTAGCCGATGGCAAGCCGAACGCCGCATCCCTTCTTTCTTATGGCATTCGCAAAATAGAAGACTCTTGACAATGAATCCAAAACCCAGTCTGTCTCTCAATACCACCACTCTGAAGCCCCAAATTTTCAATTGAGCACCTACAGAAACAGTATGATCCACAATCTCTGACAGCGTCGCACGACACAGCGATCCAGCGCCAGAACAAGTCATGCAATTACAAATGGAAGATCCTGATGCTTGAAAGAAACAGGGGTAAGCTTCCGCCATCGCGAGGTTTGTGCCGAGCAGCGATCACAAGCAAAGTTTCTTCCCCGGCCACGGTTGCAGGTGACTAGCCGGGCATCAATCCCAATGTAAAAGATCTTCGATCTAGATCCCAAAAATGGGATGCCGCATGCTATCTCGCCGTGGAATTATTAGAAATGTCAAATTTTAAATGGTTCCAATCCTGTGAAGGTTGCTGGTCCGGCGCCTTCTGTGGATTGATGTGGTATAAGTTAGTCTCGTCTCCATCAGCTGTGACGCAACACCGTTCAAATCCATCTCCATGGTCTTTTGCAAGTTCTCTTGAAGTCCTCTTTGTCTCACCGATTCTGAAATCTTGCGCCCTCTCAAGCTTTTCTTGGTGTCAACGTCATGGCGCTTGTTCCTTCTCTCGCAGTTCCTTTGGTAGAGATGATGGAAGAGTAGCAGACACTTCAAGACGTGGCGATTCTGCATTGTTGATGATTGACTGAGAGTTGCGGGTCAAGGGAGCAGTGGCAGTGATGATGGGTTGGAAGCGGCGAAGGGGGGCATAGAGTTGGGGCAGTTGAGCGATTAGCAGGGTTTCCTCTTGAGGTAGGAGTGATGGAATTTAGCGATACATACAAACACTCGGGGGCCTGTTGTTTTTCCCCTGACGCAAGATTTTTGGCTGTTGCAGTCGACTATCGGCTAGTTATCCGTGATGTGGTCTCTCTCAAGGTGATCTCTCCTTGCTCACTCTGTTATTGTCTTCTTTTGGCACCAAGGAAGTCATGCTCTAGCTAAAGATAGGCGATGCATACTGGCTCTTTCCAGAAGGTGATGAAGGCAAGATTCAATCGGTGACTCGATATATGCTGCGGGACTAAACATTTACCTCAAAAATTACATCGGATGCAGATTGCCATCTACATGTCGCTTTGCATTGCAGTTTGGTCTAGAGAAGAGGCGCAATGGGTTTGTCTCTCAGTGCATGGTCCTTAGAAGGCTGTACAGTCTAATCGGACTCGTCATGCATACTTGATTCTTCGATTGATTATCTAGGAGCGAATTATTCAGATTCTTTCTTCCTAGTTGATAAAAGAATGCCTCAATCTAGAAATCTTGAATGCCTCATCGAAATTATGATTCAACCTTATTAATGGTTCTTTTTCCTTGAAGACCAGCATAAGATACATGGTAGCTCTTAGATTTTGTTGGTGTGTTTGTTGATTTTTTTTTGAAGCCCAGATGTTCCATGGACTCGTTTATTTATTAGCATCTTATAAGAGACAGCAGACACATGGGAAATAAATTGTTGAATTACTTCTTTTAGAATCCTCTTGTAGGTCTCGGCCGCGTGATCTAATAATATTTTTTAGAATGGTGCTGGAGCCGTGTCGCATAAAAAATTTCTTATCGTACCTTTTAGTAGATGTTCGTGGCCGAAGTATCATATATTGATATAATTAGTGCTTGCATACTGCTTCCTCCTGAATTTCTCTAGATTTTTCTCCAATAATTATCCTGCAAATATGATCCTGCTTCGTGATCAGAGTTTGGGTGCTAACCATCCCTTACAGTCCTCTTAACAAGTACTGTAATGCCAATATTGTATTCTTAGTCCAACTCCTATGTGTTCTATCTTAAAATAGGAAATGAATTTGAGTGTCTATCAACGCCTAGATTAGACCTCCAACTACAGATTTTTAAAGTTACATGATGGGGTCTGAGTTTACAGGTTGTACAGTTGTATTCTTGCCTGGACAAGATCAGCTATATAGAATGGGCCCCAGACTCAGAGTATCTGCTTTGTGGGCTCTTCAAGCGTGCTATTGTTCAAGCATGGTCGGTGTCCCAGCCTGAGTGGACCTGTAAAATCGACGAAGGCTCTATTGGAATAGTGCATGCCAGGTAGGTGATCTCTTATCTCAACAATTCCAATAATTCCAAAAAAATTCTCATTGAAATTGCGGAGATTGAATTAATTTTGTGGAAACCTCTGACAGGTGGAGTCCAGATAGCCGTCACATTCTTACAACTTCTGAGTTCCAGCTTCGTCTTACTGTGTGGTCTCTCGTAAGTACTGCGTGTGTGCATGTCCCGTGGCCGAAGCATTCTACAAAGGCTGTTTCCTTCTCGAAAGATGGCAAGTACATTGCTATTGGCACACGGCGAGATTGTAGGGATTATGTTCATCTTTTAGCATGCCAGGGATGGGAGGCCATGGGTAATTTTGAAGTCGGCACTTCTGACCTTGCTGATCTGGAGTGGTCACCCAATGACAGTACAGTTGCTGTGTGGGATTCTTCTCTTGAATACAAGGTATGTTTGAACTGTTGCAAATTATGCGCCTTCAGTGTCTTTTGTGTCTGGGTTTCTTTTTTTATTAGCCTATTTGTTGGCAGTCATGAAAGCAATGAAGTATCAACACTTACTGTTGACATGTCAGACGATGTGTAATGCAATTACTCATTGAGCTCTCCTTAGTAAGGATTGTTTTTAAAAAATAAAATCTTGTAGCGCAAATTCATGAACACATTCTTCTCTTACACTCTATTAGTTGCTGAACTCTCGACTGGTTCTACTTGCAGGTGTTGATTTACTCCCCTGATGGCCGTTGCCTGTTCAAGTACGTAGCTTACGAAAATGCGTTAGGAGTGAAGTCAGTAACGTGGTCACCGTGTGGCCAATTTCTGGGAGTTGGTAGTTATGACCAAATTGTGCGAGTTCTAAACCATCTGACTTGGAAACCTGCGGCTGAATTTAGTCATCCAGCACAAATTAGGCCCCCCTCATCGACTATCGTTTTTAAGGTGAGTGCTCAGGCTGCATTTGGCTCTGTATTGCAGAACGTTGTCATTGTTATTTGGATTATTGATCCTCGGACTCAGTTGTATGGGGCATTGAAAAAATATTTCAGAGTCTCTTTATAATCAGGTCGGTTTAATTTGGTACATAATAGCTCTTAGCTTTAGTTTTTGGTGGGTCAGTTTTGAATATGTAGTTACCGATGGAGTGTCCAGTCCCACAAACTGTACAGTGTGCAGTTTCTTCGTTGAATTTCTTCGTTGTCATGATCCAACATTTGTTCTCTATCAACATGGTCTGAGTTCTGATGTATTACTGACTTGGGCGGGGGTTGCAGGAGGTTGATGAACCGTGGCGTACTGATATAGAGTCGATTTATGCTAAAGGTAAAACTGGGATGAACACAACTTATATACTGTTATATATCCAACGATTATTATTACTTGTGGTCCTTTGTTCAGGACAGGCATGCTTATTTGTTATTTGTGCCTTGTTGTTTTTTTATGTCCCCCCTGCCTTGGCTCAAAAGAATACTCACCAACTTCTTCTGCTCGATCTGTTGTTTCGGACTCCAATGTTCAACACCTTCCTTTGTTTTGTTTTTTGTTTTTGTTTTTTGTTTTTGTTTTTTGTTTTGTGTGCCGATGCATGTGAATAACTGTGTGGATATTGTGTGCAGGACTTCCTTGTGATTCCTTACGAAGGGTTTTCTACAAAGTGGTCGAGGCCCCTGTAACCGTCCCCTCGCTCAAGCCAGCAGTGGATAAGCCCAATCCAAAGCAAGGGATTGGTAAGTGCCTACTCCGCGCACTTATCCTTGCAACTTATTCTAGTCTCTCTGCACCTTCTCGAACAGCTTTAGTATCGCATTTCTCACTGTTATCCTGAGGACGAATATTTGAATAACCTGAATAGGCTTGTAAACAAAAAAGAAAAGAAAAAGTGCTTAGCTTACGTGATTGTGCATCTAGGAATGCTTGCGTGGAGTGCCGACAGCCAGTATTTTTTCACCAGGAACGATAACATGCCTAATGCTCTATGGATTTGGGATGTCGTGCGTTTGGAGCTCTTAACTCTCCTGCTTCAAAAGGATCCTATACGATCTGCAGCTTGGGATCCTATATATCCTCGCATCGCTCTTTGCACAGGAACCTCCCAGTTATACTTATGGACGCCATCTGGCGCTTGTTGCGTACAAATACCGCTTGCCAATTTTTATGCATCTGAACTCAAGTGGATACCAGATGGTACCGCTTTGCTGATGAAAGACAAGGATGCCTTCTGCTGCACCTTTGTACCTATGCTTCCGGAATTCGAGCCTGATGATGAGAATGAGAATGACGATGAGAGAGAATGAAAATGGCTCGCTGTAAAATATTGGGTCGAAACTTGGATTATTTTATGCTTCCTGCATAGGAAGACCAATGTTTCTTGGTTCCCATCATTCAGAGTAGGTTTACATGTTTAGTGCTAACTTGCCACTCGGTTTTGAAGTGAGGAATGGTTATTCAAACCCATTGCTACAGTGCAGGTAGTGTAGAAAAGGAAGCACTTAGGATGTGAACGAAGAGTATGACATTCGTGAATTGTCATCTTTTTCTTACAGGAACTTCTCAAAGGTGCTCGTATTAAGATCACTCTCACTTGTAGAACTAAATTCCGTTTTTCTATGAGTCCTAGCAGCATTAGCCAGTTGAATGAGTAGTGCTGTTACTTAGGCTTCACCATTTATTCTTGTTATGAAACTGTTCCAGGACGTGTGCACGCAGAGCACTCTATGCGTGTGACTTACATTGTGAAAATTCTTAATGATAGGGAGATTATTGAAAGATATCAAGTGCAGAGTCGTACTTATATTCTTAGTGATGCAACTGGAAGCTTCCTAGTACCTGGGCAAACCAGCACCCATGATTTATAATCAATGAAAGTTTAAGACTTTTTCCAGTGTTCTCATCCGTTTTCACTTCGAGGCTTTGTTTGCGTTAATTGATGTTTAAGAAACAGAAAAAAATTTCTGGCAATGCTGTTGAAAATTAGAAGGTAAATGATGCTTGTTAGCAAAACAGGTAATTATTAGAAGCACTCAATTTTATTAAATTTGGTAATAAGATAACTATTTATTTGTTACTAAAGATGCTTAGTGGAAAAGTTAAGGTTAATATTGGTTTTAGATGACAAAAAAACTAAACAGGGATGTTTTTACAATGGGAATGTATACATATATGATTGTTCCAATTGTTGAATAAGAAAGTCATATGTTTTTATTTGTTTTTATATAATTAATATCTAGCCCACATTTTCACAGCAAGTGATTGAAAAAGTGGTTTGTTCATCTTTATTGCACATGATACAATCAAATATCATGATATTTTTGGTCTTTAATGACCTAAAACTACAAAAGGATGGTAGGTTGGTACCAAGAGGTTGGTGGTTTAAATTTCAGCTATGAAACTTTTAATCCTACTTAATAGATGTTAGCATGGAGATAATGATTTTTTAATATTTTAAAAATATAAAAATAAAAATGTAATTTATAATTAACTTATCACCTTAAAGATCTTAAATTTAATAAAATTGGACAAGTATTTTTCCAAATGTAAAATAGATAATTGTCAATTTTTTATTTGTAAAACTTAACATAAAAAAACAGCTTATATATATATATATATATATATGATTTATTTATTTATTTATAATCATTAGTTATTAAAATAAATCTTCAAGCTTATTTATCAATCTTTTATTTTTATTTTAAAACCATCAATATTTACATATTTTTAATATATATATATATATATATATATATGTATAGATAATTCCTACTTAATTTATAACCTCGGTAGATGGAATTTTTATAAATGATACAAGGTATTATTATTTATGTAGAGTCATGCAATTTTATAGTTCCTAGGCTTTTTTCCAAAGTGGATTCTTAGAATGTATAGTATTTTGATAACTATGTGGTTTGACACTTCTAACAATGGTGATTATCTTGAGTATATTGCAGCTAGTGTGACAAATTTAAGATTTTTGGCAAGGTTGTCTTTGAGTTTAGACAATATCTTGTTTTGGTTGGACCTTAATATTGTATTAATCTTTTATTTAGTTTTCCAATTTAGCATGGTGAATAGGCTGCCAGTAGATACATCTTAAGCAGATAAGAGAGCATGTTATGATACCATGAAGCTATGCCACCCAATTATTGTGGAAATCCTCCTCACTACACCAACATTTGTATGTTACTAAATAATATCCTTGTGGTATTAGTCCCCATCAATCTTTTTGCATAATTTAGGGGATTCCTGAATGTATAATTTGAAATTTGCATGGTAGTCACGACAAATGTATGGAAGTATGTCTTCTACAATTCTACCTTTAGCTATTCATTGGCTCAGAATATGACTTGTTGCAATATAATGAATGGTTACCCATTAATCAACCATGTTGATTTTTTGATTCCACCTCATGCAAATAGTGAGCTGCTATGGCAACTTGGAAGCATATTTGTTTAGTATGTTGAGTAGCATAATTATGGACATGTATGCTAAAAGTTAAGTTTGACCAATTTTTATTTTTTAAGTTTAAACATTTAATATTTTGCCTCAAATTTAGATAGATTATTATTATTAATCTTGTTCTTGCAAAGTGAATTGATAGATTATTATTTCATCTTATTTAATTTAGATCCACACATATTGCCAATCAATCTACTTTTTAGTTATCAAAATAGAGATTTATAATTTAAGTTTATAGATAAAAATTGTTATAAAAAATTATGTGAATATATTCAAATGTAGATGATATTTTTAATAAAACATTTTTTAAAAATCTAAAAAATCCAACCAAAGCCAACATAATTTTAAAAGAATGTAAAATATGTTTAAAATACATGACAATGCATGTATATGATGTTTGAGTAAAATATTACAATATTACAAGCTAAAAACAAAATAAATATTTATCTAAAAATTTAGTATTAGTGACTAGAGAAAAAAAAAACAAAGTTACAACTTAAATCTAAAGCTTTGATTGAATATTGTATTCCATTCATCATACTTCACACTTCTCTTATAAATAAAGCACAAGCATTGAAAAGAACAAACATTCATTTGTCACCAACAAAAGAGTGAATATGACAAGTATATTAGTATGTATATATATCTATCAAAGCAAGTAGTCGAATTCCAAAATTTTATTACTGCTTATTTGGTTATTTGTATCTAAAATGATGACAACAAGGCTATACGCACAAATTATTTCGTTATAAAAATTCAGTATATTCTTCATGCGGTTCAGAATATGCGAATTCGCTTTGAAGGTGAAGCTTGGCCTGATGAAATGTGTCGGTGATGGCATTCGACAGAAAAGTGTCTCCGCACTTTGGTTGCGTTTCTATTCTTGGTGGCTTGGGGACAACGTCAGCCAATGCATTTGTGGCGTTTCCTCCAAGTTTTTGACCACAGCCTGCTCCGTTTAATGGTTACTTTGTTCGATTCTGTCAGGGAATAGCGACTTTGGTGAATTCCTCGTACAATTCAAATTCAAGGTTCTAGTGCTTGATTTGAGCTCGTGGGCGTTTGGTAACCGTCTACAGAAGCTGTGTGGAGAGAGGAGTACTGAGCATTACGGCAGTTGAAGTGCGAGATCTAGTGTGCTCCGAGGTCACTAGTCGTGTTGGAGAGCAACTTTTGTTCATATTGTAAAGGGTTGGATCCGTTTGCCATGGAGGAAAACAAAGAGGACGGAGATGATGGTAAGAGCAAAGGTTTGCGACTCACGCTGGTGCGCAATGTTCGTCACACGGATTCATGCCTTGTGCTGCTGAAAGGGGATGATGAGAGTGGAAGCCTCTTGAAGCAGATAAGACAGGCCGCGGCCAACAAAATGCGAATTCGTCCCTTCAAAGTAAGTTGCTCACACTTCAACGTACAATCAAATTGAATGCAGCAGGGGGCGCATTTAGGGTTTGAAGGCGATTTGATTTGAAGAGTGTATTCGCATCTTACTGAAAAGTATGCTTCTGCAGGTGAGGATATTTGACAAAAGTGGCAAAGAGCTTCTAACTGAAGAAGATGCTAGAACTAGCGTTGTGAATCGTGCTACTCTCTTTGTTTCGTCGGGAGAGCCTTGCGTTATCAAAAACGCGCCCGCCACAGGTCTCCCTCTCCTTTCCCTCTGAATTGTCTTACTTCTTCCCAAATTTCCTGCATTTTGTGACTCAGGCCCACAGCAATGTGAACCTGATGTGTGTCGTTCATTCCAAATCATGCAGCGTAATCGCGCTTTGATCTCAAGGAGAGTATGGGAATTACCCTGTAATGTGCATGGGAAGCTGAAATTGTTAGTCTTGAGCTAGTTATCTCAACAGAACTGAAACCTGCACGATACATAATGCAGGTAGCAGGAAAACGGCCGACGCCAAATTGGTCGTCATTGCGAATGAGAGCCTCGTCGATGCTACCGCTATTGAACAACTGAATTATGTGGCAAATCTGCCTGGCGTTGTCCTGGCTGTTGGCCTTCCTGACCTTCATGTTGGTGCTTCATGCCCCATTGGTGCAGCAATTGCTACAAATGGCCTGATATACCCTTCTTTGGTAGGATCTGACATTGGATGCGGTATGCTCTTGGCTGAGACATCCCTGACTTCGTCGTCTGCTTGTAAGCCGAGGGCACTAGATCGGTGGGCTGAGTGTATACAGCTTGAGGAACCATGGGATGGTGATTACTCTTGTAAGTTGGCCCGTGATGCTTTTATAACAACACTCCGCCCCTATGTTTGTGCTATCACTTGATTTTCAATTGCGGGACACTTTTTTTTCCACAATTCTTGACATTGCTGTTGATGCTTCCTCTAATGCATCGGTAATGTGTAGTGATGCTGGAAAGGGCTGGAGTCGAGCCTACTCAGTTTGACCGTGAGAGTCTTGGGACAGTGGGTCGCGGTAACCATTTCGCCGAGTTGCAGGTATGTATATTTTGAGTACAGTTGCTCAATTAGCCAGTTTAATTGTGAAAGATACCATTACATGGTGTTGTATATATGGATGTTATTTGAGGAGCTAAATATAGATTTCCTGGCTTCAAGAATGTCTATATTTACAGAAGTGAAATTTGCGGCGCACTCCATTTCTGTAAGTTCTTTCTTACTTGACCAGCTTCTACGATAAATTTTCTTTGACTAGGTCGTGGAGCGAATAGAAAATGAAGAAGCAGCAGCAACTTTGGGCTTGACAGAAAAGAAGGTGTACCTTTGCGTGCACTCAGGATCTCGTGGATATGGTGAATCGATTCTAAGCATGTATTCGAAGCAACATGGTGGTGCTGGCACAGATCTGGTAACACGGAAATCCTTTCCCTGTTTTTTTTTTCCTAGGAGGTGCACGCTGAAACACTTCATTCACGTAAGGTTATCTAAATTCCTTACCGAATTGCTATTCCTACTTTTGGGAGCCGTCAACTTGGGCATGTTTTGACCCAACTGTTGGGACTCAAAACACCTTGCAGGAAACAGCAGAAGCACAGAGCTACTTGGAAGCTCACGACAACGCTTGCAAATGGGCAAAGATCAATCGCCGCATAATCGCCACGCGGTTCGTCGACCAGTTGAACGGAGAGTGCACTCGTTTCCTCCTGGACATCACGCACAACAACGTCGTCAAAACCTCCGAGGTTAGGCCCGTTCCAAGCCTCGAGCAATCTCTTATCTCTCCAATCTCACTAAGATACTCCCATACTCCACATCCCACTTCCTCCAAAGCTCTCACCTGCAATCACTGCATGCAGGATCAACAGCTCACGGACGCGGGAGTGAGCGAGCCAGTAGAGGGCGAGATCTACCTCCACCGGAAAGGAGCTGCCCCAACCGACCAAGGCCCGGTGATGATTCCCGGTTCACGAGGAGCGTTGAGCTACCTCGTTCTTCCCAACGCTCCCAAGCAAGCAGCGAGAAGCGGGTGGTCGCTAGCGCATGGAGCAGGCCGCCGATTGGCACGCAACGCAGCTCGAGTGGGGGGTAAAGCTCAATACCCGGATGCGAAACAGCTGCTGGTAACAGAGCTGCAGTCGCGCGTAGTGTGCGACGACAAGGCGTTGCTGTATGAGGAGCGACCCGAGGCTTACAAAGACGCGGCGTGCGTGGTTGCCGACCTCGTGGGCGATGGCTTGTGCCGCCTGGTGGCTGTGATGAAGCCCATTCTGACGTATAAAATGCGAGACATCTTCGACCATAGGAAGTAGCAAACCTAGCAAAGATCGCTAATCTCATTTGACTAATGTGAAGTACACATGTTAAAATGTAATTTATTGGGGAATACAACTAAGGGTTGGTTTCCATGCAATTCTTAACTTGATGAGTCATTTACATCGATAAATTTAAGCTTTTGTATTTCAATACAAGCAATGTATTTCCATGGGATACCATGTTCTTCAACTCTGAATGAATGAGAGATATAAAAGTTTAAAATACTATTGCAAAACCTCACAAATATTATTATATGAAAGTTCTAAATGTGAGTCTAATTATGCTCTTTGATTATGCTCCTATTATATTCTATTTCTCTAGTCATAATCATGTTAGATTGTTTTGGTACACATCATAGTTACATGGCATGTGATATGGTTATATGATATTGAAAGCTAATTTCTACTTCTATTGATCTTCTATTTTGATTTAATGACATAATTGTTGGCTGAAATGGGATGAATTTGATTGTAATATGTTAACAAATAGTATTTTTTATTTATATAAACAATCATTGTGTTCTTTTAATAAATGATATGGTTAGATGGCATAGTTGGATGGCATGAAATAATAGTATGTTATTGAAGCCTATTGATTTATATTTTGAATTTTGTATTGTGTGCACGTTTTATGTTAACTACTAGTAGTTAATTGTATGATTTAATCATACACTCACTAATCCAGTTTGTTGATGTAATAGTATTACAGCAAACTCTAAGATTTTGTCTCTTTAACTCCTCATTATAATTATTATGGTTGCAATATTATAATCTTTGTAGTTTCTAAATAACTTTTAACTTCAATATTAGATTTTTGTATTTTTATTAAATATTAAATTGGAAAAATTGAGTTTTTTCACATGTCATTTATTTTTGAAATTTATTAATTATTTTTTAAATGTGCCATTATATAAGTTTTTTTTTTTTTTTTTTTTTTTTTTTTCCAATTTCATATTTATTGTATATAGCAACAACAAAAAAAAAATCCTCTTTAATTTTTTGATGAGAGTTGTGAGTGCCCTTAATTTTGTTTTAAGAAAAAAAAAAATATACTATGATTCTTGGAATCTTCTAGAACTTATTTTTGATGGACTCTACATATTATGCAAATTAAATTTAAGACAAGAGAAGGATAAAAGTCCATTACTCTCAAGTATTTACTTTCCAAGATGAAGAAATGTACTCATTGGTGCAATCTAAATTGAATTGTAGAGATATGGATGGTATTTAATAGAATGAATGGTATATTAAATTGCAATCCACATATTAGAATTTGTTATTGTTTTGAGATATTGTGCCTAATGATAAAGAATGTTTTAGAAGCATATTTAAAATAACTACGCTTACTTTCAATTATATTTGTGACTTAGTTCATCTTTATATGGAACAGCACGCACCTCAAGGTTTAAAGAATCTTTCAAATCAAAACCTACAATTCTCTAGTTGCAATAGTCATTTTAAGATTGTCATTACATGACATCTTAAGAATGATAGGTGAATTATTTGGAGTTACTAATTGTACTATTTCAAAGGTTGTAAAATGGTTTGTGAATAGTTTAGTATCCAAAGGTAATAATTATATAAAATAGTCTAGTGTTGAGAAATTGACTTTAATAAAAGCAAAGTTTAAAAGATGTCATAGAATTCTATAAATTTGTGATGCAATTAACTACATGCATATAGAAGTTGAGTGCCTAACATCCAAAGATCCTCTAATTTTTTTGATTAAAAAAAATCTCAATTTTGTCATGTAAGCCACAATAGATTATAATATTCACTTTTTAGATGTTTATAATGGATGGTTGGACTCTTTTTATGATGTCAGCATATTATCAAATTTTTATGAGGCACATAATTGATGTAAGTCATAAATTAAATGATCTTTACAAAATTATCCAAGAAATTCCTATTCCCTAGCTTCTTAAGGGTGATGTATGTTATAGTCAAACTCTACAAATGCTTATTCTATTTCAAAATTCCCAATAGTGTTAGACAAATTTAATACCCAATCACAAGGTATTACAATTTAAGAAACTATATTTTTGTATTTTTCTATAAATCAAAGCAAAAAGAATACCTTGCTTGTATCAATCAGAGATACAGGACTTGGAGAAACAGGACCTAGACTCAGCAGCTCTGGGGTTCGTCGGAGGGATGAACCTCAGGCATGGCATTGAGCAAGCCCAACTTGCCCCCTTTATTGAGTGCTGCAAGAGAGCAATGAGAGGCTCCGTGAAGGGCCATGCGCGGTCGGGATAGAATTCGGCATCAAGGCCGAGAAATTTCTTGCTCGGAGGACGATAGTGTATATTGTTGTAGTAGTCAGCTTCACATTTGAGCCTCTGCAATCATCGTCCAATTCATGTTCATATCTCTTGTTTAATTCAAAACTGGCTTTAACATGCTTCACACTCTCAGTGCACAATCCACCTAGGATTGCCTTGGCATGCAACTACTCATCTATCCACGATCCTCGCCCAACGAATAGTTAAAGATCAGGAGTGATCCTTGCTTTGCTATATTTTCTTATGAGCAGTCTTCATAGTGCCACCAACATGCTGCAAGAATCACTTGTTCGGCATTTTCATTCGAGTATCATCTAAAGCTTCGTCTATTTCCATTCTACATTACCCTAACCTTCACGTCTTTAACCTCTTCAGCGCACAACATTATTGATCCTTGTCGGTGGTGGCCTTCTCAATCTCACCCCCCTGATGCTCTACGCCTCTATTTCCAATTTTTTTAGATTTCGATTTTTGGGCCTTTTTGCTGCCTTTGATGCAGAGGGAGGACTCGGTTCTAGTCGTAGTTTCATGATGTTGGCAATAACTCCCTGATGGTAAGCTTTTGTGGACGTTGCAAAAAGAGTTAGAAATCTGCCATTTCAGAACTCATTTCCACTCGGAGCATCATGCATTTAACAAGGATGTTCAATTCCCTCAGTTGCTAGTCTACGAGTGTGGACGCATTCTGAACTGTATCGTTGTTGGCGACACATTCGGATTGTCGGCAATCAGATCGCCCAGCACCACTGGCTGGTCTCGACACAGCCTTGACAGGAGCTCAGATGCTTTGCCCTGCACTGTCGCCTTCCCCACAGCAAGACACGTCACTAGTGGATTCATGCTGAACGGGGCTTCTGCCAAGACAGCCCAGAGTGGATGACCGAATGCATCGCCTCTACTCGTTGTCCTTGCTAACGATGCAAGAGTCTCAAGGGCTTCAGACGTCGAACTCTTTTCCAAGTTCCCAGCGGCAAGTAGAGATACCAGCGCCAGGACAGTGCCGCACTAATTCACACTCTCCATTAGCACATCGTTCACATGCTGAGACCGAAGCAACCGGGCAACTGCTCCAGCTGGAGCAGGAGCAGAAGCACTCGGCTTGCGTTCTGGCAGAGATCTTTGCTTTCAGGCCAGATGTATGCGAGAGCCCGGACATTGTGAAGGCGATTGCTCCATTGATCAAGCTTGTGAGTGAAGACAGCGAGTAGATTGCTCTGCAGGCAGCGCGGGCAGTTGGCACTCTATTTGGGTGCATCAGGCAGAATCAGAAGGTTGCGTCAGTGGGCTAGGATGCCATGTTGCCCTTGAACCATCTGGCTAGGTCTTCGAGCATCAGCGTGGCGGAAGCTGCGACCAAGGCTGTGGCGAACTTTATGCTGGACGTGGAGGTAGCCGAGAAGGCACCAGCTGAGGATATCATATTATCCCTCACGCGATCGCTGCAGGAGGGCAGTTTAGTGGGCAACTGGGCAACTGCTCGCATCCGAATCCCCCACCAGTTGTATCCGCGCTCCCGCTGCGATCCCCTGTCGCTTGTAACCAGCAGTCTTTCATAAACCCCAAAAGTGCAGGGACGGCCTCTGCTGTCTCCACACACACTCGAATATCTTCGCTGTGATTGCACAGGTTGCCAAGCACAACAGTCGAATCCTCTTTCACTTCCTCTGAACCGCTCTTAAGAAGTAGCACCAGTGGTGGGATCCCTCCGGCTGCAGTGATGGCCCACTTACTCTCATCTATTGCTTGCGTCAAGGTCGACAGCAACGTAGCCGCATATTCCTGCTGCAGCTCCGTAGACTGGCCCAACAGGGATATCAGAAGCTGCACACCCTCCCGACCACAAAGCGCTTGCCACATATCCCTTCGCCCGCAACAGCTGTCCATCAGAGAAATCGTCAGGCTCTCTTGCATCTTACCGCTGGCCATCGTGATCAGGTCAACCACCATCTTCTTCCCTTCCGCATGCTCTTAGCCCCGACCCACGTACCCATTGCAATACAGACTCACCAGACCTGCAATCGCGTGCTCCTGAATCAACACTGACGTGCGGTGCTCACGATGCTTCATCAGAACCTCCTCCTCATGAAGAGGATGTACGGCTTCCACCGACTCGTCACTGTCGTCCAAAACCTTGAGTGCATACGTCAATGCTTCGATGGCTTCGGCTTTCTTCACTTCGGACTGTCCCTTGGAGCTAATAATTTCGCCAAGATTCACAATCAGAGAAGGCAGACCTCCAAGCATGTTGGCAGATGCACCAAGAGCGTTCTCCTGCAGAGCTTGGCTGAACTTGTCTTGCACCACCCCCTTGGAGCTCGCACTGTATCATCGATGCTGTGACTTCATTGTGGTGGCCGCAGTCATCGACTTCTGCTTCGACGTGGTTGTGTAAAGACGTGTTCTCGTTTGCAGTAAATCACTCTCCCTCCCCAGTTTCTTAACGTTGTTCGACTTGTTTACCATTCCTCCAGAGCTCTGCCCGCTGCTGCTACACAACTTCCTTTCCTTCTTTTCTTTGTTTTACTTCGAACGCCTCGTTCTGCGTCTTTTCTGTGACAACGGGTTGCTACTCCGCAATGGTCTCATCCATTTGCATTGTGATGATCATATTATCAATATTTTTATAATATGTCAGATGTTAATAAACTATGAAAAATTACAAAGTAATCAGATATGATTTCTGTTGTTGTAAACAATATATATATATAATTTAAGTGTATGTGTGCATGTGTATGTACATAATATAGCATATACTATAGCATATAGCATAATATGCATATAATATAGCATATAAACATTTGGTACAAATTTCTTATTTTTCAAATGAATACTTTTGTGATATTAACTACATTAAACACCAAGATTCAACTCATGTGCAGCTGTTTATTTTGTTAGATTATGAAATTGTTTAATGAACAATCACAATTACATCTTGACGATTAGTTCACACAATGGCCATAAGTTGCAAATCAGTATCATGTCAATCAATCATATACATAATTATGTAATGTTTCATAGTAATTACTTCTAGCTATAAGTACCTTTTTTTATCACTTTTTAGGAAATTTTAGAAAATGTAGACATTATGCATGTAAATTAAAGCACACTGATTTAGAATAGTTCTTATTATATTAATATATGATGAGTGTATATAAAATATGGTAGGATATACTAATCAATGTAAGAAGAATGTCAGAAATGAATTGCACTCAAATTAATAAAGATCAGACCTAGATACTGTTCAATCTTCCCATGGAGTCCATTCGCCGTTTGCGAGACTCTATCAGAATGCAAGCAGGAGACGCTGTTTACAGTTCTGATCCTCATCTCCGGATGCATCAAATCCTGTCTGGATCTATTCATTTGAGTTTCCAGCAGATTGATTGGTCGCGCTAAGCACCACCGGCACTCATGCAGACGGGAAAGTTGTTGACATTGGATGACGTGATCTCTAGATTTCGATCTTGCATCAAAATTCTTCTGGAGTTTTGTGGTGTGCGTTCTATGATCAACCACGATCTAGTCTCCGGATGTGAATGCGGTGGAGTCCTCAGATGATGCGCTGCCTCTGATAAGTTCCTCGGGAGATTCCCGCTGAGATTCGGGAAAATTATTTCAGCTTCTGTCACAGTTTGAAATTCAGTGTTCATGGAGCGGAGATTGTTAAGTAGTGTAATCAGAAAGCTTTTGAATTGTGAAGTGTGAAGATAAAGAGGAATCACGAGCACTGAAGCGATATGTGAAGTTTGCAGGGGGAGAAGATAACTGTAGTGAGGAATTTCGTGCCGCGTATTTTGTGAATGCCTCTGTGAATGCAAGTTCCGCGGCTATACAATTTATTCCAAACTGAGGAGAATCTGTGGAAGTTTACGCTTCCTTAACATGGCGTTCAGAATATTATATCAATCGCAACAGCACTCTTCACGTCGAGATATTTCTGTGAAGAAAGTGATTCTGCGCTTTCAAATGCACGCTGCGATTCTCATACAGAATTTATCCATACAATGTTGATGACATACTTATTGTGGAAATTGATGACTATATTTTTTTCCCCTAAAAAAGTGAATTTTCTCTCTCTCTCTCTCTCTCTCTCTCTGTGTGTGTGTGTGTGTGTGTATATATATATATATATATATATAATTTAGTAAATTATATAACAATTATTAAATATTTAAAATTTGTCCTTACACATAGATAATATCAAAATACTTTAAAAAGTTTAGTTTCAAAGTAAAAATAATGTTTAAGCATTTTAAGATGACTAAAAATTAAAATTGAAAAAATTCTTAATGATTGTTACAGATAAACAAAAGATACTTTTTTAAGATTTTTTTCTGAGTATTTTAAGTTTGAAGTGGTAGATTTTGTAGATTTTGTATATTTTATTCTAATTTTTTGTGTGCATTCGGCTTGTGTAACATTTCAAATCATTTTGTATTTGTTTTTGCAAAGAAAATTTCATTTAAAAATAATAATATTCCAAAGATTATTTCTAAGAAAATATATTTTTTAAATGAACATAAGAAATTAAAATATCTAATTCATTTTTTAAAAAAAATTTCTGCTATAAACTACAATGAGCCGTTTAGATATAAAAATAAATTAATTTTGTTGAATATTTGATTTTTTATTTGAGAGTAATAGTATTTTAAAAAATCCATAATATTTCAAAAAAAAACTTAAATGTTTTTAATTGAGAATATATATTATGTGCTAATTCCAAATAACTTTACATATTCCTCAATGTATAAGAACAACTGTCAACATGTTACAAAAATTAAAAAATCAAATTGGCTTATAAGCCGTACCCAAAATAAAAGATATGAAAGATTTTAGATGTTGTTCATAGAATCATAATGATTCAGGACCATATGCATGCAAAATTCTAACCACCGCATAAATATTATCTGTTTGAGAGTATATAAGATTTCAATTGTTTGATTTTTTAAATTTTTTTCTCACACCAAGTCTACATATTTTTCAATAGGTTCTTATATTAACTTTATAAAAAGAAAATCAAAACCAATTGTTTCAATAATAATTATTTGATTTAGATTTCAAAATATTCTTAGTTTCATATTTCTAGATTTTACTTTATATTTATTAACTTTGTTTTGTTGTTTGATTGTAGAAAACATTGCTATTTATATATATTTTTTAAACAATGTATCTGTAGCAAATGATCACTGTTGGGTTTGATTATGCTTAATGTGTGAGTAATAAATAATTCCTCATGTTTTTTTTTTTATACATCATATAAAACAATTTCCAATGTTTATACTCTTACATAAGTATCTTTAATTAATTTTTTTTATGTTATGGATTATTTGGTACAAAATAAATAATATACTGAATTTTTAAAATTTGTAGTAATTAAAATTTTATTTTGATTCAATTCAATTATTTCATATACTTTAAACCACAATTATTAAAAATTTGCTTTAAAATTATTTTTTCTTTTTCTATTTTAGAATATATAAATATTAAATTTTTCTAATTTTATTTTTAACATATAATTTTTAATGATATTTCATACTGAATTGTTCTAATAAAAAATAAAATAGAATTATTATTATTTTTTATTTTCAGTTTTTGAATTTTTATTTTTATTTTTATTTTTAACTTCTCATTGTAAAATTTTAAGTATTAACTTTGATGTAATTTCTACAAAATATTTACTTTAAACTTTTAAAATATAATAATATTATTTATTAGCTTTAAATATTTTAATGTTTATAAAAAATAATTATTTTAATTGTTTTAAGTCTGTTGTTCTTCTTCTTTTTAAGATAAAAAATTCAAATCTGTAATCTTGGCTAGTTTGGCCTTGCATAGGCTTAGGCACGCTTGCAAATGTAAGGGCAGGTTTACAAGTAGGTAGTGATGCAAGCAAGGTAGGCAAGAGTTGGGCATGGCTAGCTCCTCGTTGGATGGATGAAATAGATTTACAAAGAGCCCAATCTAGGTCATGTTTCTTCATGCCTCTATAATAATAAATTTAATTTTTTAAGAATTTTATATTTATTTTGGGTTTTAAAAAAAAATCAAAATCAAAATCATTGATGTCAAATTTAAAATTATATATATATATATATATATATATATATATACTTTTAAGTATCTAATTAAATCATTTATAGAATTTTTTAACACAAATAAATTTAGAAGAAAAAAATAAAATAAAAACTAAATATTAATAATAATAACAACAATAACTCATAATTTTTAAGAAAATCTAAAGATAAAAAGAAATATAGACCTTGTGAAGCATCTCTCTACGAAGGTCCCAAATGCTTGTGTGGAGACTTTTTAGTGTGAATAGTGAGAGGCAGTGACATTCCTCTCATGGGATCCCAAAAGAAAACCAACAACTTTAAGTACATGGGCTGCAATGGTAGCTAAATCTAAAATTGTAGATGTCAAATTTCCCTTCTTTAACAGTTCATCTGGTCCCTTCTTAAGTAGTCTTTAAAAATAAAGTATGGAACAAGTTTGAAGTTAAGAAATTGATATAGATGGATATTATTGAATGTTAAAAAAATTCATGGAAAATAATACTAATAAGAATGAGGAAACAATCACAGTTTAGTACCAATTTTCTAAGCAAATAGAATAAAGCATGGATGGCAGGGAATATACTAGGACATGAGGATGGTAATTTAATCAAATGAAGTAATGAAGTAACTCTAGTGGGCACTAGAATCCACTGCACATTAGACCTACAGTAAGTTAACCAATGTAATGTGTCATAGTGCTCCATTTTTTGCTTGTGAAATGAGGTGCAAGACAATGGCAGCATGTTTTGTACATTATTAGTATTAATACAAGCAGTGGAGTACCTCCCTGTAAGTCAGGGAAAAAAATAAAATAAAATCTCTCTTTTCACCCACAAGCAATTGTGTAGTACAAAGAGCATTTGACTATTCTACAACTAGTGCAGCACATGGTGTTATTGTGTTCTCTGCTCTTTTTCCTTATTTCAATATTAAGTGGCTGACTGGGTCCTCACCCAAGTTGCAGAAGTGAATGTGGTGTTCAGCACTATGACATGTGGAGAATAATGCCTTTGAGAACTATTTCCAACCATCTGTTGTTCCCATATGACTAGACAGCAGCTCAAGATTTCATGATATGTGCTTCAATGGGATGAGAAAGTCTTATTGTCTTTATTTAGGACTTGGTTGCTCACAAATGCAACCCTCTGCAGCCAAGAGTGCAATACTTTCTCTTATTCTATTCAAGTCACAATAACATGTCCTCTACAGCCCAGAAGCTTGTTGAACATCTTCTAGCATGTCAACTACCCAATATTCTTTTGGACTGAAGGCATCTCTTTACAATGGAACTATACCCCACTCCCTAAGGTACTTGTAGTACACCATGCACCCAAGCCTTAACCACAGTAGCTCCACTGTCATAGAATGAAACTACCTCCAAAATGCACTTTATATTATAATTATTGTTGGGAGCATAACCACTAATGATTATGGTGTTTTTGTCAGCATCATAAATTTGCACCTCAGGCTCTGCACACAGAATGACAACCATCCACAGTTTTAAAAAAATTGCAAATAAATGCAACAATTTCCATTAAATTCCCAATCACAAATTATGTTTTTTCTTCATTCAACCATGTGAATTTTGTGTTTCATTCCACGTTTACCTTCAAACAATTCTCTAGAATAGATGCACTAAAAGCTAATTGATTTCAGAACCACTTTCCAACTTGGCATATTTTCCAAGTATCTTTTTAAACTGCTGCTGCAATTCTTTCATGAAACATCTTTGTCCCGAAGATTCTCCATGTATACTTTAGCAACTAAAGAAGAAAATATTCATGAACAAAACTTGATCAACAGTCTTACTGTAATGCTGACATAATCCACTTCAAGCTGCCATTTATAGATGAGATTTATTTTATTTGAAAACGAAACATAAGCAGGTGAAACCCCTCTGCTAATTAATGAGATTCTAGTAAGTCTTTTTAGCCTTGATTCAAGGCACCAAATCTGGTTGCACCATACGTACCTTAGGAAGGCGGTTTAGTTTCGTTTCAGTAAAGTACCTGCATCTAATACAGCTACTTTAACTGGTTTTATCCAAAGTTTTTAGAACTTCTTTACGCTTCTTAGATCGCTTTCAGGTGTCATGCGGATCAAGTCATGCATAATATTCCAATTGTGTAACTTTGAAGATTCCCTTAACTGAATGTTCTGTTCGAGATGCTACAACTCCATATGTTGCCTCGTTTTCTGTTGGCAGTCAAGTGCGTCAGAGAACTAACCTGACAAATAAACTTCCGGTTGGAGATTCGATTTCGTAGTCAGGTCTTGATGAAGCAGTTTTATGTTGACGATACCTGTGTGCTTCACCACCACCTTTGTCTACAGCCAAAGATGCAGAGACCAGCACAACAGAAGCACTGGATCATAACTTCATATACAGAAGCTGTGAAGCTACACCCTGCATACACTCCGACGAGAGCAAACATGCACCCTCTACTTGGTAGATCAGGATCTCAGATCAGTACATGTCCTAGACTTGATAAAATGATTGCATCCGATGACTCTAACTGAACCCATACCTTCTTATTGGAAAGCTCTTTATCAGGGATGTCATGACATTCACGTATGTTGCTGAAGGTCTGCAAGAGGTAGGGGAGCGTATCAAAAGCAGAAGAGAGGGCTGAAAATCCAATCCTCCTGAAAAGGTTAAAAAAAAAACTCTTGATACTCACGAATGTTGTTCTCCAATGGGGAATTTTCCACAGAAGATAGGAGTTCAAGAGGGTTAAGGGCCGTTTCCACTTACATATTGAAGAGTTTCCTCGCAGGAATCCATGTTGATGAATAGGAAGGTGAAAACTCGAGGCTTTTGGAAATGCATCGACCACCAAGGACCGACTGTTTTGCTTGGATAACCTCCAAAGCCTCCGCTTCTTTGAAAGCAACTTAAATGAAAGCTCTCACATGCACCTATCAAGAACTCCTTCGTTCCAAACACCAACGTATAAATTAATTCCGTTTCATTATAGTCTACAAACACCTACGAATAAATGTTTGTAAGTTTTCAGACACAGTGAAGACAAAGAAGCTAACATGAAGGACATCTCCATATTTAAGCTTCAGATTGATCATCCTGCACAAGTCAATCCCTACGACCATTGGCCACGTATCCTACAGCACCCACTGCTAACTCCAATTTAAGGTCAGGAAATCTAACGTTGATAAAAACGTACCCAAAGTAGCCCCTTAGAAGCGCTACACCATTACCCTCATGTAGGCCAAGACGTTTCTCACTATCTCAAAATCACACGCTCTTCCTAAGTAAGCGCAAGGACAGGAACCGGAGCCAGACAACTCGACTACATCTTTAACGCCGAAGCGCATATAGAGTAGTGAAGTTCGGGAGACCAAGAGGAGAGATGGCAATCCATAACAGAGCCTGCACACTCTATCAAGTGCTATGCGATTCAAAACGTGATAATGAGAGTTCAAATGGCAGAAGTCCATGCAAAATTGGCTTACCCTCTCTGGTCATTACAGCCGTAATGAGGTTTGCTCGGAAAAGTCCTCACTGAAGGTTGGGCTTGAAACACTCCAATACTTGTTCAAGTTTTCTGTTATCAGAGTGTGCCGAAAACCGCTCAGGTACGGGACGTGACCTTAGGCAATCCATCCCTAAAAAAGTGCATGTAGTCCAAGTCAAGTTGCTTTGTTGTCTGGCATGAGATACGTGGAATTACATTTATCAAAAAAATCTTTGTTGTTGTACATAGAATTGCGGTGACACAAAGTATCAAGTTTATTAAAAAAAGTTTTGTTGAGCATAGAAAGTTGTATTTACTAAAAAAAAGTTGCTTTGAAGCATGATGGACTCCATGCAAGAGCCTGTTACCTGTTGTCATACATCTCCAGTAATTTTTATGACACTTTTACTGTGGATACACTTTGAGTTGGAGATTGAAGGCAAAAGAGTCTTTCAAGGTTGCAGAGTTTTGGTGCTACTGGAAACAAGTTGTTTGCAATTTTTAGGATGTTCATTTTTGCAATACATGTGTGTATATATATACTCACACACAGATATAGTCACAAAGTTAAGACATAAGCCACTGTTTACTTCTGTTGGTCAGAATTTTCAAGGAACTTGTTTTCTCTGTAAGTGAAATTCTTTCTTCAGGCCCTTTTTATAAGGTACATAGAGCTCTCATGGGTTTTGGAACAAAAATGGGGTGAAAGAAACTTCTACTCACTCTTCAGTAACATTATAGATTGAAGGCAGGATGACAAATAACTCACAGAAGTAAGCTTTTAGAAGCACATTGGTTGAGGATACAATTTCGGTTTGTACTCTTGACAACCTTACTTTTATTATGACGAGTCTTGAGTAGATTTTCTCAGAATCTTCAGTCTGAAAATAGAACATTAGCTTCAGGGTACAGTGTGGGCCTGTATTGATAACAGCCATGCTTTTATTATGACTACACTATAACAGATTCTCTCAAAATCAAAATCTGAGAACAGAACATTAGCTACTGAAATTGGGCTGCTCTTTTCAACAAATTGTATTTCTTTCTGTCTCACCAAGTCTTGACTTTCTATCTTACTAAGTCATGACAAAGACTATGGATTGCACTGTTTGGGTGTGGGGTCATTAAACAATCATAGGAGAGAGTTCAAAGACCTAGGAGAAAATGTAGGTGTGTGGGGTCATTACACAATCATAGGAAAGAGTACAAATACTTGGGAGAAAATGTAGGTGTGTGGTGTCAGGAGTGACAATTTCCCTCTGGTTACATTGGCAAGGCAAAATGAGTGGAACATAGATGACCTGCTTAATTGGAATGATAAGCTTTGCATTTGGTATGTCCCCACAAACTCTTGCAACTGTGCCACATTGAGAGGATGAAGCACAGCAAATGAGCCCTAGTACACTATTTAGTAGACTAATGTGAAGGTTAATGTTCCAGTAGTACTTCATTCTAAGCATTCATTGCATTGGTTTCACATGTCTAAACTTCCTGAAACACACGTAGTAATTTGCGTTTCATATATGGGGTTTCTACACCAATCTTTGCACTTGGTACAAAATTAAGTCTTTCATCTCCTGTATTCTTCATAGTTACAATACATTTTACTACTATTGGCAAATTGCAATCTTTTGAATATGAAAGTTTCTTGTATGAAGTCTTCTTTTTAAGTATGTTAATGTACCCATATTTTTAATTTTAAAAAATATATTATAATAAATATAAAAATAGTTTGTGATAAGGTATTTTTTAAATATTTTTCATATTACAAAAACTTCAAGCCAAGTGAAAAAACATATAAAATATTTTACTAAAATCTTAAACATCTATAAGATTTTTATAAGATATAATCATATTTTTAATAAAATATTAACCATACAAGATTATTTTTCTCATATATAATCTTAGTGTTATTGTATCTTATGTTGTCAAGTTTTATTTTGGAAAAAATTTTAATTTCCAAAAACTTTGTTTTATTATAACAAAATAAAACTATTTTGATAAAAAAAAGTTTTATCTTTTAAAAAATTTGTATTGAAATTTTTTTAAAGTAAAACTTTTCTTATTTAATTTTTTATTTTTATTTTATCAAGTCTTAATTTGTTAAGAACTTGATAAAGATTTTCTTGTATTATAAAAAAATAAGTTTTTTATAAATAAACTATTATTCAGAATAAAATTATAAAACATAATTAAAGAAACATAAAAAATTAAAAAGAAAGAAAGAAAGAAAGAAAGAAAGAGTTGCATATCTTTTTATAAGATAGAGGTTTCTTTTCTTTCTTTCTTTCTTTCTTTTTAAAAAAAGATTAGAATAAGAAGATATATCCCAATATATTAATTAGATGTAAATACTTGAAGTAGGATTTTTTTTTCTTAACCTATCCATTGAATTGTAATAAATAAGTCTTCATAGAAATAATAGTATTAAGACTCAATTTCAAAGTAAGTTTCAAAATTAAAAAAGAAATTTTGTCTATTTTTTTATTTTCTAATTTTCTAATTGTAGATACTTTTGGCATTATTTAGATATGGTACTTTTAATAATATACTTTAATTTTTATTAAGATCTTTTTTTATAGTATAATAAATACAAACTAACAAGATATATTATTGATATAAAATCTTTTTTAAAATTTTAGAAGGCAGATTAAATTTTTATTTTAGATATGTAATTAGAAAGTGGTTATTTATTGGCAATTGTATGGCCTTTGTGGTTTACAAAGACCAATAGATTTATCAATGTTGATACTTATTATAATATATAATTTAGGTTGTTAATTAATTTTTATATCTTATATTTATCAATAGATCATATTTTACTTATATATTTTTAGTTTTTTTTATTGTATTAAAAAATATTATATATTTTAAATATTTATTTTAGATAAATATTTTGAATTATAAATATTAAAATTAATCAATAGATATAATAAATTATTTAATTTTGACTAATTTTAATATCAATTTTAATAAAATTATCAATTTTAATAAAATAAAGATTTTTATACTAATTTTAATAAGTTTATTAATTTAAATAAAATAATATTTTAATACTAATTTCAATAAAATTATCAAAGAATCTTTCTAGGAACTAAAAAGCTTATGGTCCAAGAGTCAAGTTGTAGGTTGCTTCTAATGCAACTTTCTAAAAGTTCAAAACTTATGGAACAAGTTTCAATAGCCACGTGGCATATCTATAAAAGTCTAAATATCTAATTTGCATCTAAAAAACTTCAAAGCTTCTTAAAGAAGATATTATCTTTTCAACATGTTTCTATCTACTTCTATTTATTTCTATTTACTTCTATTTACTTAAATAATATTGATATCTATTATAATTATAATAATAATTATTAATTTTTTAAAATAATCAAATTCCAATACTATAAGAAGATTTGCCTTATAAGATATGCTTTAAATATAAATATCTAAGTTTGTTATTATTTTTAATAACTGAATATCAAATCTACTTTTAATTTTTAAAATTTATGGTATTAAAAAAATTTTAAAAATATAAAAAGATAATATTTTTTTAAAATCCAAGGATATATATATATATTCTTTAGTTATATTATCTACTTAAATAGTGATTATTACAAGATGTCAATATATCATAATTATAATTGTGATTAAGAATATAAATTTGATAAATTATTTTTGGATGATAGTGTTAAAACTTAATTAGTTCTTTAAGAACTTTTTTTATTAATATATATATTTTTTATAATTAAAAATAATTAATATTTTTTTAAAATATTTTTTTATATTCTTATAAAAATAATTATTTAAAAATTATGACATAAATTTTTTTATAAATTTTTATTTATTTTCTTAGTAGTGATAAAAAAATATATATATATATATAAATATATATATATGTGTTAGGAACACACACTTCAAAAGTTTACAAAATCTTCTAGAATATCCTCAAGATTTCCTAGTTAATAAAAGTTGGTTGAGAAACTTCTTAGTTGGTGAAAGTAGCTCAAGAAGCTTCATAGTTAGTGGAAGGAGCTTGAAAAGCTTCTAAGTTGGTAGAAAGAGTTCAAAAAGCTTCTTAGTTTGATAGAAGCTACTCAAGAAGCTTCCTAGATAAGAATATATATTGGAATCGACGATAAAGAGTTCTTTAATCTTAATAATGCATCTTTTGGAATTTTAGCTCACCTTTCTTGGTATTATTTGTGTACTCATCTAGATAATCTTAGTTCTTATCGATTTCTTTTTGAAACCTTTTCTAATTCAAGTCTCTTGTTTTGTATTCTTATATCTTTGACAGTTTGTCGAGACTCTTTCATTTTTAATATTAGAGTTGGATCCTTCTTGTTAGAGAGTAGATCACCCTTCTTCTTGAAGATATACTAGCGCTTTGAAGGTTGTGGATTATCCTCTTCTAAATTAATATTATCTTTTTATAGATTTTTTTTTTTTTTTTTTTTTTTTTTTTTTAAATAGTTGGAGGTGAAGATATTAGTATGACCAAATCTTTTGAGTCTAAATTAGATGCCATTATAAGCACTCTAATTACTTTATTTGTTAAGATTGCGGAAATTGAAAGAACTGTTGCAAAATTTCATAACACAATATTTAGAATACTACAACCTAGACTGCATCCACCTCCAACTTCTGAACTTAAAGTTGTGTAAGCAAGATCTCACCACCTTCATTGCATTTGTAACCCAATAGATCAATCTTTTCCACACAACAAAATTCTAATATGTTTTTTTTTTCACTCTTTAAGTTGCTCATTCAATGCTTTAGTCTCCCTCCTCCGCTATTAATTCCACTGCCACAACTTCTCTTCTACTACTTCTATTTTATTTATTTATTTTTTTTTTTAAATTTTTTATAATTAAATTGGATAATATTTATAAAAATTTCACTTTACAAGAATTACCTACAATCCTTGCAATATGCTATCTTATAATCTCCTAATCTAAAATCCATGCTATACATGAAAATATTGCTACATCTCTATTGGCCTATACATCCTTAAACTTGCATACGCCATGTTTATCAATGTAGCTTTTAAATGAAAAAGATTTCTTTGTCAAGAATTCCTTCCTGATAGGAGAAATTTTTCCATCTCAAACACCTTTACTCTTCTATCTAATAAAGCCTTTCTACTGAAATATATTTGTTTACATTCCGCACACCAAAGTCTAATGCTATATTCGACCTACTACGTCCAGCTTCCGCCTTTCACTTACTTTATTAAACTTGCCACTCTCCTATAATTCTAGTCCCAATTGCTGCCTCGTCACACCACTCTTTGTCTCTAACTCACCTCTTTCGTCTCGCTCTCTATTTGCTTCTGCTCCTCTAGACTCCACAAGATCGTCATGTCTACAATCATTCCCATCACCACGTACGAGTCCATGTTCGACGCCGATCTCCTGTCATTGAAATATCTCTTGTCGTCCTTCTCTATGTATTACCCTACATGCACTGATGCACCCCTATTTGCCACTATCCATGAGAACAAGAGGTCTTGTGCTATCTAATCAACCTTCAGCTCGTTGCCTTTACCATAAGAGATAATATGTTTATTGTGTCTCCATTTCAACTTACCAATGGCCTTTTTGATCACCTCGTATCTTTCCTCCTTTTCTGGTTCATCAAAGGATCTTGAGGCTCCTCTCCCAATTTTTTTTTCTAATCGCAAATGTCTTCCTCCAGTGATCTCTGTTTATTCCTCCTGATTGTAAATAATTACTGTAATTTTACTCCACGGCCTGCTCACTAGTTAATTACATCCATACCTTTCACCTCACAACTCAACTACGCTCAACTAAGGATCATTGGAGCGCCTTGCCTTCGCTTTCACCATCATGTGCTTCACGACCTCTTTATTCCTGCATAACACGATCAGAATGTTCTTACACATCTTGCACCTTGTTGATTATTCCACTTTATTTATGTTAGACCCCTTAGCACATACTATCTTATAAGCCGTCGTCCCTCAAAATCACACTTCTCCAAATAACCTCTAAAAAACCCTCGAGTATCAATTTGGCCCACAACCTCGACTCCACCATGCTGTCTGGTGAGCGCTCGTCATTTCCAATCAACCGCGGACTTCGCACCACGTGCGATCTCTAATGGCGCCGTAGTCAACGATTGCTAGGACCTATTACCGAGAACCTGCTGGATTGTTTTTATTTTTTATTTTTTTATTTTTTAAATTTCTAAATTCACACTTAGAAGATCACAAGGATTTAATTTAGGACTCTTCTCTACTCCATTTTCACATAGAAATACTAACTCCAAAATAATTACTATTTTAAGTTAATTTTCTCTATTTCTAATTATTTTAAGATTTTTTTTTATTTTTATTTTTTTTTCTTCTTTTTCTCACTAAGGCCAATAATCTATCCTTCAAAGACTATTTCTCAGTCAACCTTGTTTCCATTGCTACTCTAAGTGAGGGAACTTCTAATTCAATGGATAAGATTGCTTCTATACCATAAACCAATAAAAATAGTGTGGCTTGTATTGTCACCTTGAAGATTGTATGGTACGTCCATAACGCCATGGATAGCTTTGTATCCCAATCCTTCTTTGAATCTTATACAGTTTTTTGTAATATACTTATTAAGATCTGATTAATCCTCTCAGTCTATCCATTAGTTTGAAGGTGATAGGATGTAGTTCTCTAATGATCAATCTGAAACCTTTCTATTAAGTCCTGAATTACTTCATTGAAAAAATATATTTTCCGATTACTAATTAGGATCTTAGGACAACCGAAGTGCATAATAATATTCTCAAATAAAAAGATTGAAGCGTTTCTTGTATCATTTGTCTTGACTGTCTTGGCCTCGAGCCACTTTGTAAGGTATTCAATAGCCACAATGATATAAGCCATGCTTCGAGAAGAATGAGGGTGGATTTCACTTATATAGTTAATGCTTTACTTTTTAAATAGTATTAATGATAAAAAAATGAGTAGGAGCAACTCCATTTGTAAATCATTTCTAGCAAAGCATTGGCATGCATCACACCTTCTAACATATGTATGTACATCTTGAAATAAAATTGGCCAATAGTATTTAGGCCTTAATACCTTTTGTCCTGTGAATTATTCTGAAAAATGCCCTCCGCATGTACTGTCGTGATACACTGCTAAGATTTTTGGAATTTCCTCTTCCATAATATACATTTGTAACACACCATTAATTCTTCTCCTATACAATCTATATCCCACTACTATGAAGTGTCTGCTATTGATCATGATCTTCTTTCTTTCTTCCTTGGATAATTCGGAAGATAATTGTTGGGTGGTAAAAAACTCAATAATACCGACATACCATGTAAGCTTTTCTGTCAATACAAAAAGATTCTCATCCACAAGTCCATTGTCAGTTTGATTGGTCTTTATATTCCTTAGCAACCTTGATAAGTGATCTCTTTGCTTGCGAGCCGAGTCTGATTTGTACTCCACTGTATAATCAAACTCTTATAATAGTAACATCCACCATGCTAATCTTCCACTCAACTCCAATTTATTGACTAAGTACTTAATTGCCATGTGGTCTATAAAAAATACTACCTTGTTACTTAATAAATAATGGCAAAACTTTTTGACTGAAAATACTATAGCTAAATATTTCTTTTTAGTTATTGAATAATTCTTCTTGGCTATATTAAATTGTCTGCTTGCACATGCAATGGAAAAATCTCCATCCTTTCTATTTTCTTCAATCTTTTGGCAAAGAACACTATCTACTACCACCACACTTGTATCACAATATACATGGAAGGATAGTTTTTGCTATAGAG
This sequence comes from Physcomitrellopsis africana, assembly GCA_036785485.1. Classification (NCBI taxonomy): domain Eukaryota; kingdom Viridiplantae; phylum Streptophyta; class Bryopsida; order Funariales; family Funariaceae; genus Physcomitrellopsis; species Physcomitrellopsis africana. The sequence continues at coordinate 69,106 of JAWRVF010000195.1, read as the reverse complement.
GTCTTAATATTGGATACAAACTTAGTCTTATCTTCAATATCTCTAATGCCCTCTGACAATCATTGGTCCAAACAAACTTGGTATTCTTCTATTATAGTGAAATTATCAGTAGTGTAATTGTTGTATAATTTGAAATTAATTCATGATACCATCCTATATGTTCCAATAACTGTTGCACTTTTTTCACATTATTTGGAACTCTAATGGTATTGATGATCTTAATTTTTTTTGGTTCGGGTTCTCTACCACTTTTATTCACCATATAACCTAATAATATACCCCGATGTATGGCTAGATTTGTCTTCTCTGGATCTAAGGCCATTTCCACCTTCCTACATGTTTCCGATGCTTCTTTCACCTTCATTAGATGGCATTTGATTTGTGATTGTATATTAAAATCATTGATAAATACCGTCATGGATTTATACACCAAATCTAAGAAACCTTACATCATCAATCGTTGGAAAGTTGCTGGTGTATTACATAATCCAAATGGCATCATATACCACACAAAAGTTTTCAATGGGATCAAAAATATTGTCTTTTATCTATCCTCTACTGCAATAGATATCTGATTGTATTCCAAGTAATCATTTATAGAAATATAACGCTCATGTCTAACTACTTCTTCCAAGATGCTAATTATGAAGGATAAAAGAAAGTGGTCCTTCTGGATTCTTGCATTTAATTTCCGATAATCTACGCATATATATAGTTTACCGTTCTTCTTCTTTATTAACTTCATCGGTAACATCCAATCAATGATCTCCATTGATTTTATGAATCTTATTTATAAAAATTGCTCCAACTCTACCTTCACTACCAATTGAAGTTGTGGGTTCATTCTTCTATCTTTCCATCTTATTGATACTGTATTGGATAGTAGGAGAATGCAATGCTGCACAATGTCTGGCAATATACCTCTCAATTCTTTATACAACTATGTAAAAATATTTCGGTATTCCTGCACTAATTCAATATATGCACTTATTTCCTCGCCACTTGACTGACTTTCCATTCACATCTGTTTTGGCTCCTCTCTTTCCATCTATATGGTCACAAATTTCCAATCCTTTTTATCACATGTGACTACTCAAAGTTGTTGTAATACCAATCTGAGGGCACATTCGGATAGTTGGCCACGTCCTCTTCCACTATGATTCCTACAAAAGTCATTTAATAGTGCAATATTCCTTTTAGAATCTCATCTTCTTTGAGTACTTCTAATCCTTGGAATTCTTCTACTTCTATTGAGTACACTCCATTTTCTACTTCAAAGATAAGTACTAATCCATCTTCATCTTCAACACCCTCTATAAAAATTATCCAATCCTCTTCATCTTCAACACCTTCTATAAAAATTATCTAATCCTCTTTATTAGCTGCTGAATCTGGGTGTGTTCATAGCCAAGCCTCATATTCACTAGTATCCTTCTAATTATAAAGATTAGGGTCTAAATATTCTAATTCTCATATCTCTGGATTTAAGGTAATATTGCTTCTTAATACCTCCCTTACTTGTTGCTTATCCTTCTTTGCTTTAGAGAATTTGACTTTGTCATCCTATGATGATTTTTGGTGGATATCTATTACAATAATAGGTCTAATGGACATTCAAGTATGATTTTTATTAGATCCATAAATAATTGTAGGTTGCTCTCCTTCCTAATTCACTATGGTATTGGCTATTCTTAGCCATGGATGATCTAATAATAATAAAAATGATTCCTTAGCTGTCGACATTCGAATCACTTAAAAGATGAATATATATCCTTCTCCTCTTATAACCATCCTGCAATGCTGAATTTGACCTATTGGCTTTGTTGGATTTTACTTAATTATATTTATCACAAATGTTGAGAGCCTAGTCAAATTCAATCTAAAATTTTTTATTGTTTGTAGGGGCATGATATTTAAACCACTCTCTCCATCCACCAATGCATTGGATATAATCTTCTCGGCTATCATTACTTCTATTTCTATTGCCTTTACATCAAACAACCTTTCAATAGATTATACCTGTGCCACATTCTTCTTGCTCATTCTTTTCTTTTTTTTTACTACAAATAATCCTTCTTTCAATAATTTTCTTACTGCTAGAGATATTTCTAAAAGCTGTGCAATTCTAATGTCCGCCTTATATTTTTTTGAATCCTCCCTCAAGTCATATATCATTATATTTGATCCCTTCTAATTGTGTTCTAAAGATCTAAACTCCTCCAAAGATACACCTGGTCCTTCCCATTCATCTTTTCTCACATCATCTTTGCTTTTTCTCCCTCCTTCTAAAGGCATCTCCATTGTCGTGGTAGAGAGAATTTTCCTGAAGAAAGCGTTGAGCTTTTGGCTACCACTAAATACTTAACCAAGATCCAAATAATAAAATTCTCAAATTTATATAAAAGCCTCTTTTATAGGACTATTACACCTAATATATAAGTCTTATTTTGTCAAACCAATCAAAATATAACAAATATTCTAAAACCCTCATTCCTCCGTAAGAAGAATTTTTTTTTCAAACTTTAACAATCGATAACGTTTAATCTAATTGTCAAAATCTACTCAAAATTTATATGAAGTAGTGATATATTTTTAATAACTACCACTACAAATTTCAATTGTTGATTCATTACCAATCTTTAGATATCACAAAAACCCTAGCAATAGCTTCAAACCCTTGTTTACAAACACCAGTGTATTAAATTCTCTGTATCTCACTAATAAAAAGTCCAAATGCTATGAAACTTTGATGTGTAGTTTTTTAGCACAAAGATTTATATTTTTAAAATTTTTAGACAAAAATTTATCAAAAAACTTAAGATATGGTAAAATCCATTGCTATCAACAAAACGGCCTTCTTACTATCTTGGAATTTGATCTACTATTTTTGATTCTTAATATCTCCTTAATCAGAACTTCAAAGGTAGTAATTCTTCCACATCAAGTGTAGAGCTTAAAATCACCTCTCTAGTTGCACCTCATAATCTCCAAAAGCTCTCATATAATTCTTCCAATCTTAAAAAGAGTGACAATAGATATAATTTGTATACCTTAACTTCAAGCGCCTACCCTTCCCTCATAAAAACTCCAAAGCTCTCAATTCTTATATCAAAATTATAGTACAAAAAATAAGCTTTCTAATCCTAATCTTTGATTTTCAAATGCCTTCCTTGAAATTTCTGAAATCCTTGTTTTTGTTGCAGGCAGCCTCCTCAAAGCCTATTAGGCATGACCATTTGTCACAGACATAAGATTTACTCCAGTAAATTATCTAAATAATATAGACTAATAGAAATAGGTAAAATAAGTTGATTTAATAATATCCAATAGATAAGTTTCTAGAAGCTTCATAGACACAAAATCACCTTTATACATGTCTATAGGTGATTGATAGGTTAAAAACTTGGTCAACAAGCTAGCCACATGGCGCACATATTGGTAGCTTGTGGAACAAGCTAGCCATGTGTCACACATGTTGGTAGCTTGCGGAAAAAGTTAAGTACATGGCGCACATGTGAGAAACTTGTCGTGCAAGTTTGACACGTGTCTTGCAAATTAGACACGTGTATGAGGTCTTATAGAATACCGCCACGTAGCTCTTAGTTAGATAGTATTTATAGAGGCAAGAGTGAAGCCCTCTTCACTCTTGTCAACTCCTTTCTTGGTTCTAGTCTAGTTTCAAGAGTCTTCATGTTTCTAGTCTTTGGCAATAGCCATTCCAATTTTTTTTGAATATACATACTTTCTTATTTTCATTTTGTGACTTTTTTTTGATACAGTTTCTATTAGATTATGCATCTTTTTCTAGTTTATGTCCTTGACAGAAATACGGAAAAAGTATGCATTTCACACTCAAGTTGATTTCTTAGGATACATCATTTCAAATGATGGTCTCATTATGGATTCTAAGAAAGTCCAGACAATTATGAATTGGAAGATTTCAAAGACGGTAAAGATGTCCAATACTTTTTGGAATTTGCCAACTATTATCGAATCCTCATCAAAGACTTCTTTCAAGTTGCGGCCCCACTTATATGTTTGACTTGTAAAGACAAACTCCAATAGAATCAAGAAGCGAAAGTAGTATTTGAAGCTTTGAAGACATCGTTTATTTCTACACCAATCCTGTAGATTTTTTCAAGGCATTTTTTATAGAAACACATGCATCAGACTTTGCCTTGGATGCGGTTTTGTCACAAATGGGAACAGATGACAAACTTCATCCAGTAGCTTTTCATTTAAGAAAATTCTCAGCAACCGAGATCAATTATGAGATCCATGATAAAGAACTTCTTGCAATCGTGGATTCCTTTCAAGAATGACGTCATTATCTAAAAGGGGCTTCTAGTCTAGTCACCATTTATACGGTGTCGCGTGGCGTGAACTTCTATCTAGGAATACACCGGGTACCTAGCTGTAGAGAATTTTGTTTAATATTTATTGGCTAAACTCTAATGAGTTATTTTTCCTTAATAAGAAGGATAAATACACACGATAATATAAGAAAAAGGTTTTGTATGATTAAAACCTCTTATTTTTAAGTAGGTTTGTACATAAGTTTTCTCTATGATATGTAGAAAATCCTTAAAAATCTTTTAAAGACTCATCTATATATCAAAATCATATCATGGCTCTATACATCCACCTTTTACACCTCCATAAAGTCTTGGCTTCCAAAAACACCTTTAGTATGCACAAAAGTCCAAATTTGCAACAAAAACCCTTAAAAATATATTTTCCCGCAAAAGATGTTTTTCTTCCCAAACTTTAGAAAATCATATCTTCTGATCCAGCCGTTCAGTTTTCTTCAAACTTTCAGGCAAGGTAGAATTCACCTTTAAGCTTTACCACAAAAAAATTCAACTGCAAATATACTTCCGATCGTTTGATATCTCAAAACCCCTAGCAGGTGCTTAAAACCCTAGCTCAGAGACACCCGAGCACTATTTTCTCTATATCTCACAAACCCAAAACCCTAATGCCACAAAAATTTTGCACATAGTCTTGTGACATAAACATATATACTCCTGAAAATTTTGAGCCAAAAATCTATCAAATTGACTAAGATATAGCTCAAAATGTAACCGCTAGTTAAGCAGAGTCACTTACTGGCTTTAGCTTATAATCACTGACTTCAACTCGCAATATCTCCTTGATCCTAGCTTGGATTTTATCGAGATATACATGGAAAGTGTAGCCAAGAAAGTGCGCTTTCCAACCCTAGTCGCCGATCTTTGATTGCTTTCTGTATGCGCGAGATATACCCAAAAGAGTGACAGTAGGTCCAAAATCGACACCCTAACTTTGAGCGCCTATAACTTCTTCATTAAAAGTCCAAATCATGCAAGATTTGCACCTAAACCATACCCAAAAACCTAAACCTGATGACCCTAGCCTCTGATGTTCGACTCCCTTCGAAAAACAAACCCTAACTCCTAATAAACCCTCGGGCAGCCTCCTTGAAGCCCATTGGGCATGATTTTTGGCCAATTAGAATAGAGATTTCTATCATCCACCTCTATTCATCCACATGGATGGCCAAACTACCCTTTTTACACTAAAAACCCTTTTCTAACCCTTCTTCTTATAAGATTTACATACTTGGTGCTTTAAGCACCAAATAAAAGAAATAAACTAAGATCTTAAGGATCACCAATGTCTAACAAAGGTGACTTAAGATATATATAAGTTACTATCAATATAAAATTAACTTCAAAAGTCACTACTAAAAAAGAAAATAAGGTTGTATAAACCTTAATAATAATCCTTTTAATAGATCCTTTCTAAACTAGCAACCTAATCACATCTTATAACCAATAAAATCCACTGATATGACTTTCATTTAGCTAAGTAATAAATTGTACATTAAATATACATGTACAATTTTTTCACATAGTAGCCAAACCACAACAAGACAACGGATCACAAGAACCTCGAGTATTTCATATCGACACATGTATTGAATCGTCGTCAAGCTCGTTGGAGTATGTCTTTGTCAAGATTCGAGTTTATTATCACTTATCGGCTAGAAAAATAACAAGGTTTGTCTGATGCCCTTTCTAAACGTTCTTATTTTGCACCAAAAGAAGGAAATGCAGCTTTTGAACAACAAAGAATGGTCCTCTTGAAACCAGAGTAGTTTCATCTTTGAGCAATAAAATCAATATTGGTTGTTGATTCAACTTTTTTCAAGTAAATTCAGTCAAGTATGTCTTCAGACCCTCTTATTTATGATATCAAGAATAATTCTTCTAAGTCTCATGATTCTTCTAAATTCAAGTTTAAGAACAATCTACTATATTTTGAAGGACATCTATATGTTCCAAAAGGAGAAACACGTTTACGTATTCTTCAAGCACATTATGATTTTTCAACGGCAGGTTATTTTAGATACAACAAGACTTTGGAACTTATATCAAGACATTTTGGTGGCCTCAAATGTGGAAGGCAGTCAAAGACTTTGTACAATCATGTGATATTTGCTCAAGATCAAAGACTCCTCATCATCGAATTTTTAGGCTTCTTTAGCCATTACCTATTCCAGAACAACCATGGTCTTTTGTTTCTATGGATTTCATTACAGATCTTCTAAGCTCAAGATCTTATGACTTTATATTTGTGATAGTAGATCGGTTCACCAAGATGGCACATTTTGTGCCATGTACAAAATCTATCACAAGTGAAGAAACAACTAAGCTTTTCATTGATAATATCTATCGCTATCATGGGTATCATTGTTTGTCATTAGATTTTTTTGTGCTAAAGACATGGAGGATCAACAACCAACGAATTCAGATCAAGAGCTATCATTTGGTGATTTATCGGACGAGACATTACAACTATCACAACCTTCAAGACGATGGAATAGAGATGAAGATCCTCAAGAACGACATGTCCTTCCTCAGATTGATGGCGAAATACAACGTGTTTGGTATCACGACCTTGGAAGAGACTCTCAATGTTTGGTGATACTTTTAAAGGTAGGAACTACTCCTGATGGTGTTCCTAATATTTTCTTTGAAGGAAGTTATGAAGGCCTCAACAATGATCAAATAATAGGGTGGTCCTCTCGCCCTGGTATGAGATATTATGAATGGCTGAAAGGACCTATCAACAAAGAAGGGAATAAAGATTAGAGTATGTGGCAAATATAATTCGACGTATCCTAGACTTCTTCAACATATAGTCATCGCTCCTCGTGGAACTTGTCCCTAGAAGGGGGGATAATATCACGGACATAAGATTTACTCCAATAAATTATCTAAGTAATATAGACTAATAGAAATAGGTAAAATAAGTTGATTTGATAATATCTAATAGAAAAGCTTCCTAGAAGCTTCATAGACACGAAATCACCTTTATACATGTCTATAGGTGATTGATAGGTTAAAAACTTGGTCAACAAGCTAGCCACATGGCGCACATATTGGTATCTTATGATACAAGCTAGCCATGTGTCACACATGTTGATAGCTTGCGAAATAAGCGAAGTACGTGGCGCACATGTGAAAAACTTGTCGTGCAAGTTTGACACGTGTCTTACAAATTAGACACGTGTATGAGGTCTTATAGAATACCGCCACATAGCTCTTAGTTAGATAGTATTTATAGAGGCAAGAGTGAAGTCCTCTTCACTCTTGTCAACTCCTTTCTTGGTTCTAATCTAGTTTCAAGAGTCTTCATGTTTCTAGTTTTTGGCAATAGCCATTCCAATTTTTTTTGAATATACATACTTTCTTATTCGTATTTTGTGACTTTTCTTTGATACAGTTTCTATTAGATTATGCATCTTTTTCTAGTTCATGCTCTTGACACCATTGACCAATAGAAATGAAGAACTTCATCCCTTGTCTTTATTCATCCATAATTTATCTTCATCCTTCCTAATATGCCTCTTAGTAGTTCAATTCTTCTTCTTTGGATCCCAATTGCCTCTCAAGGCTTTATACTAAACACTTAGATCTTACATAATTTAAACACCATAACCAAACTAAGTAAAAATCTAAAATAAACTTTCTTATACCAACTCTCTTTTATTTATTTTTCTAACCATTCTAACACATATTAGAACCTATGAACATATCATATATTTTGATTGGATTTTACATACAGTAAGCAATTATAGTACAATATTATATCAATCGATTCATAATGCAATGGCTTATCATCCAATTCTATAATCTTTTTGGTAGCTTTTTTGATCACTTTGTCTAAATCTAAAAAACATGAAGGGTCTTTAGACAAGTTGATCTCTAATTCCAAAATAGGAGATTACAAAACTACCTTTGCGCATGTTATCACTGTTAATAATGAGACTTGAGGATTTATCCCTTGTCTTTCTTTCTTCACTTTGTATAGAAATTCCTCTCCTATGACCAATGTTGATGGTTGGGATGGAATATAGCTTTGTAGTCTTGTTCCTTCTGCCACTTGGATATCTTACGTATTTAAAGGACTCGATTTCTGATTTGGTTCTATTATTCTACAACTTTATCTTTGCTCTACTTATTTCCTCTATATCCTCCTTAAGTCTGCAATCCCATAGATGATTGATGAATTTTTCTAGATTTCTTATAATTATAATAGAGATTTGATAGTCTTATCTCTCTTTGATTCTCCTATAGTCTCTACTAATCTCACATATTCTTTTGAGCCTATTATTGAGGATTCACTATGAGATTTAGTAATAATATAATCTTGTCAAGTTGCCTACATTCATCTAAAGTATGATTTTCCTTATAATTACTACATCCAAATTTTTGGCCCTCTGATCAACACTGCCCAAGCTTGTGCCACCTTCTACAACATTTATGGTATTCCTTCTTTGGTCTATTTCCTCCTAGTCCTTGTGATCCACTTTGGTAACCACTTTGTCTAAAATTTGCATTCAATTGTCTGCCATACCTAGGAGGTTCTTGAAAATTCTAATAATCCTGCCTACAAATAACTGGCAATGGTCCAACTCTATAAAACTGAGAAGAATGGCCATTGTGCCTACAATTTGTACATCACATTCTTGAAGTTTCGCTTTTGGATTCTATCCTAAGTGGTGATAGATTAGGATCTTGGTTCCTCGCTACACATGCCATTTGTTTAGTCAAAGTCTGCATCTGCTTCAAAATGGCTTCTTGAAATCCTTTCTGGTTTGCTTGTATCCTCTTCTCTATGTCTTCCATCTTTTGCTTTAAATTTGAAGCATATAAGGTAGGTAGAGGTGTTGGTTTTCGTGTCGCTAGTGGCATAGGTGACTAGCTTGATCTAGCTATCAAAAGATTGGAGTTAGAACCTTGTTGACCTCCTTCCAATTCCATCATATGTAGCTTGATAGGAATAAATTGTAGAATTGTCTCATCTTTCCTCTTCTATAGTTACTTATAATTTTTTTCTATACCATCTACTTAATACTATAATAGGTAAGCGTCTCAATACTACAATAGATAAGCCTCATAGCATCACAAATGGATCAATTGGTGGTCTTTGAACCATCTCTTAAAGAACTGTCTCTATTGTAGGTTCCGTATTAATTAGTTTTTTTAAAGATTGCTTGTTATCCACTACTTCAAAGGCTAAAAAAGAATCTAATTTTAATACTCTATTAGATCTTTCCAATGATGATTCTTCACCTCCTTGTCCTTGATTATCCTCTTCAATCACCACTTTGAATTCAGCCATCATTGCACTGATCACCTCTTAGAACTCTATGTGGTCTTTTTTTTCTATTGTCCTACTAGTTTCTTCTAAAATTCTTTTGGCTTCATCCTGTCTTTCCAAATTATTTTTCAAGCCTCATTTCTTGATATTCTCTCTAGCTAGGATCAACTTTGGTTTCTTTGATGAGGTTTGAGTATACATCTAGTCGCTTCTAATGAGTCTCACACCATTCTCCACACATTACAAACAACCCTTCCTTCTATTTCTGATTTTTACTTAGATAAGAAATTTAAGGAGATTACTTAACAAAAATCTATAAGTCCACTTTGATTTACAATCTCTCTAGTAGAGAGAGTAAAAAATAAAAAAATAGTGTCCAAATTATGCTAGAGTATTACCTCCCTATCTTTTTCTTTCAATTGTTATACAGACAAGCTTTACGTAGGATTGACCATCATCAAGCAGCTAAATAGAATTCAAAGAATCTTTCTACTATTCTAATTTGATATCTAACTTAAGAACTATCTATTGTGTGAATAATAATAATAAACACGTTATAAAAAGCTTGAATTTTTGCTTATTCAAATAATTAGAAAGAACGTACCTTGAACAATCTCTACACCTCTGCAAGTTAGTTTTTTCACTCACAAGTCTTATACAAATTCCAATTCTAAGTCTCCACTAAGAATGGTTCAGTAGAAAAAGTTACAAGATATTCTATCTAATCAATAGAAATCAATCTGAAAATATATCTTTTGTTGTGCTTCTTCTTTCGCAATTCTAACTTCGTAACTAATGTCTTCTAATATTCCATAGTGCTCTAATCCTCTATTACAATGGCCATTACAAAGCCAAAAAAATGACAATCAAAAACAACAAATACAATTAATCCTAGATTTTAATTCTAAATCCTAAAATTCAAGTGCTTTCAATAAACGCACCATTTTATGTAAGCAAGATCTTACCACCTTCATTGCATTTGTAATCCAATGCATTAATCTTTTCTATATAAAAAAAATTCTAATATATATTTTTTTATTTCTTAAGTTAATTATTCAATGCTTTAGTCTCCATCCTCTACTACTAACTTTGCTGCCACAACTTTTTTTCTATTATTTAATTTTTTTTTTTTTTTTTTTTTTTTTTTTTTTTTTTAAATTTCTTACAATCAAATTGGATAATATTTATAAAAATTTTACTTCACAAGAATTATCTATAATCCTTACAATATGCTATCTTATAATCTCCTAATCTAAAATCCATGCTACACATAAAAATATTGCTACATTTCTTTTGTCCTACACATCCTTAAACTTACATACGCCATGTTTATCAACGTAGCTTTCAAATGGAAAAGGTTTCTTTGTTAGCAACTCCTTCTTGATAGAAGAAAATTCTCTATCTCAAACACATCTATTCTTCTATCTAATAAAATCTTTCTACTCAAATATATTTGTTTACATTCTACATATAAAAGCCTAATGCTATATTCGACCTACTACGTCCAGCTTTTACCTTTCACTTACTTTATCAAACTTGCTACTCTCCTATAATTCTAATCTTAATCACTACCTCGTCACACCAATCTTTGTCTCTAACTCACTTCCTTCATCTCACTCTCTACTTGCTTTTGCTTCTCTAGATTCGACAAGATCGTCATATTTGTGATCATTCCTATCACCACGTATAAATTCATATTCGACGCCAACTTCTTGTCATTGAAATATCCCTTGTTGTCCTTTTTTATGTGTCGCCCTATATGCACTGATGCACCTCTATTTGCCACTATCTATAAGAACAAGAGGTCTCATGCTATCCAGTCAACCTCTGGCTCATTGCCTTCACTATAATAGATAATGTATTTATTGTGCCTCCATTTCAACTTACCAATGGCCTTCTTGATCACCTTGTATCCTTCCTCTTTTTTTGATTCACCAAAGAATCTTAAGACTCCTCTCCTGAATTCTTTTCTTAATCACAAATGTCTTCTTCCACTGATTTCCATTTATTCCTCTTGATTGTAAATAATTATTGTAATTCTACTCCACTATCTGCTCATTAATTAATTGCATCCATATCTTGCACCTCACAATTCAACCACACTCAATTGAGCATCATCGGAGCGCCGTGCCATTGCTTTCACTATCATGTGCTTTACGACCTCTTTATTCCTATACAACATGATCAAAATATTCTTGAAAACAATGGTCACCTCTACTGGCACCACATACTATCCTACAAGTCATCATCCTTCAAAATTACACTTCTCCAAACAACCTCTAAATAACCCTTGAGTATCAATTTGGCCCACAACCTTGCCTCCACCACGTTGCTTGGTGAACACTTGTCATTTCTTATCAATTGTAAACTTTGTATTGTGCGTGATCTCTAACGGCGCCTTGATCAATAGTCGTCGGGATCCATTGCCAAGAATTTGCTAGATTGCCTTCATTTTTTTTTATTTTTTATTTTTTATTTTTTATAAATTCCAAATTCATACTTATGAAGAATTGCAAGGACTTAGTTTAATATTCTTTCCTATCCCATTTTCACTCAGACATACTAACTTCAAAATAATTACTATTTTAAATAATTTTTTTTGTTTCTTATTTTTTTAAGATATATATATATATATATATATATATATATATATATATATTTTCTTTTCTCTCTTTTTACTCACCAATCTTAATTTCTACTTCCTTTTCATATAAAAATAGTGACTACCACTTTTCTATTTTTTTTTTTAATTTTTATATTTTCCTCCTCAATTATTATTTTACTAATTAGTTATATTAATTTTCTAATTTATCCTTCTAGCTCTAAATCTTCATCTTTTCTAAATTTTTATGTTAAAATAATATGAGATAACAAATTTTTTGCTCACAAGGTATAGTATTATTTATTATGCACCAAGAAAATCTACCTATTCAACAACATAACGAGCCTCAAGTTAATCTTCTAGAAAAATATGATGGTATATGTTCAAAGTTCCCAAGATTTGTCAATCAAATTTGATTGAAAATGGTTCTATAACCTGATACTTATTTAATAAAAGAATCAAGGATTGAATTGATTGCTATCTTGCTTATAAGGCAAATATTATTATGGTTTGTTCTCTTGTTTGAAAAAGATCATCAATTTTAAGTAACTTTGAAGTTTTTATAGAAGAATTTATAAAAGCATTTGGAGAACATGATAAGGCTTGTTGAGCAAGATCTAAGATCTAAGTATTGCGACAAGAGACGCGCTCTGCATCAATCTATGCATCCAATTTTAGGCAACTAGTATACGACATCAATTGGGATGAAAAAACGTCAATGAGTCAATTCTATTGGAGATTAAAAAGTAATGTAAAGGATTTATAATTATCACTTCTAGATTCACAATTGCTCAATGAAGCCATCAGACAAGGTATAAAATGTGATAATCAATTATTTCAATATTGTCAAGATCAACATTTATGGGCTTTAGCAAGATAACAAGCAATCTGACACATTCTTACTACATCAACAAGCAGTTTGAATTCACTTTCAGAAGTAAAAGATATGTAGCATGATGTAATATTTTTTAAATCTATTAGTTTATAAAAAAAGAAATATTAGATGGAAGAAGGTTTATATTTGTATTATAACAAAGAAGGCCACAAGGCTTATAATTGCTCAAAGAAATAAAATCAATACATCACCAAAACTAAAAGTGCAATCATTCCAAAAAAATAAAGATGTTTAGCCACAATAGGGACTATATAGCTGAACAATTCAATATTACAAAATTATTTAAATTCCTCTCTTTTTGTTCAACCTGCTCGTTGCTTTATAATTCATTTGTGTTTTGGTCCTTAAAAGCTTCAAGTATTTGCCTTGTTGAATTCAGGGCATCCATTTATTTCTTAGATGAGGTGTTTACTAAGCTTTATAAAATTCCTCTAGTATAATAATTCAAACCTGTTCATATAGAAATAATAGATAGACAATTTTTATCCTTTGGTAGTGTCACCTATTAAACAACACTTATAAAAATGTTGTTTGAAGATCATAGCAGCCAAATTATATTTAATATTATTAAGATTCTTTTAAATCCTAATATTCTTAAATTTTCTTAGTTAAAAAATCATAATCCATCCTTAGATTGGAAGTTCTAAAGAATGACATTTCTAATAGAAATTCTCGCAAAAAAATTCACAAAAAGTCATAAATCGATAAGCTTTTATTTGTTGGAGCAAGGGCCATATAAGATCGACTAAAAAAGGTATACCATTTGTTATTTATGTGACTTTAACTAAATAAGATATGACTTCATTGACAAGTATTTTAGAGTAATATAGCAAATTTTAAGATATTTTTTAAAAGAAGAATATTGATATATTATCAAAGTATTGACCATTTAATTATACCATAGATCTTTAGGAAGGAACACAACCATCTTTTAGTCCAATTTATAATCTTTTTTAAAAGGAGCTTTTAGCATTGAAAGATTATATTAATGAAATCTTTGCAAAGAACTTCATTAGGTATTAAAAGTCTCCAACAGGTGTACTTATACTCTTTATAAAGAAAAAAGATGGTTCCTTACGTATGTGGGTTGATTATTGGAGATTGAATAAGATAATAGTGAAAAATCATTATCCACTACTATTAATCTCAAGACTTTTGGAACAACTTGGCTAAGCCAAGATCTATATTAAGATAGATCTTTGTAGAACATATAATTTGGTATGGATCAAGGAGAAAGATAAATAGAAGACTACATTTTGGATAAGATATAAATATTTTGAATATAATGTCATATCTTTTAGATTAATAAATATACCTGCTATCTTTTAATATTTAATGAATGACATCTTTTGAAAGCATCTAGATAAGTTTGTAGTGATTTATCTTGATGATATCTTGATCTATTCAAAAAATCTAGAAGAACATAAGGAGTATGTAAAGTTGATATTATAAAAGCTATAAGATACAAATTTGTATGCCAAGCTAGAAAAATGTGTATTTTATCAACCAAAAATTAAACTTTATTATCATTTGTTGACCTAGGAAGCAACAAGGATTGTCTAATGCTTTATTAAAGAGATCATATCTTATATTAACGACAAAAGAGAGAATATTTGATCAATAATATATAATTTTATTGAAGCCGAAGTAATTTTGTTTTTGTGCCACTATTATATTGGTACCTATTGATTCTAGTTTCCTCAATGAGGTGAATGCTCCAATCACTAATAATGCTTTGGTCCTTGGTATTAAGTGTAGTTTTCATAAAAATATTGACAAGTTTAAGTTTTAAAAAGATCTTTTATAGTTTAAAGAATTTTTTTATATTCCAAAAGGACCAATATCACTACGTGTTCTTCAATCTTATCATGACTTCTTAGTTATAGGTCACTTTGAATTTAACAAGACTTTAAAACTTATTTTTTGAGATTTTTGGTGGTGTCAAATGTAGAAGGTAGTGAAGGATTTTGTGCTCTCTTATGATATTTGTTTAAGGTTTAAAGATCCTTGATATCGGTGTTATAGACTCTTAAAGCCTTTGCTTATTCCAAAACAATCATGGTTTTTTATTTCAATAGATTTTATTATAAATCTATTGCCATCTAATTTATTAGACAACATCCTTGTAGTAGTAGAATTGATTTACAAAGATGACTCATTTTATTCTTTATAAGAAGATTGCTTCTAGTGAAGAAATGACAAGGCTCTTTTTTTACAATATATATTGATATTATGGCATATTAGATAATATTGTATGTGATCAACAATTCCAGTTTATATCTAAGTTTTGGAGATGCATTTTTGAAATATTGAAGGTAGACATTGAACTTTCTTTGGCTTTCTATCCTTAGATTGACAACCAAATAAAATAAATTAATTAAATTTTAAAGCAATATTTACAATGCAGCATCAATTATCAATAAGATGATTAGATCTCATATCTATCATTAACAAAAAATTTATATAATAATATTATTCATGCTTCAATTTAATAAACACCATTTTATTTCAATTATAGATACCATTTAAAGCTTGATTTATAGAGTACACCAAAAAACAATAGTCTAGCAATTGAAAGATTTATAAAGTATTTAGCACAATACCAAACAACCTTGAAGCTTTAATTGCAAGCAGCTCAAGATACTTACAAGGCATCTATAGATAAATTCAAAAATCAATTGCCTACTTTTCATATTAGAGATAAATTATGGCTTTTTTGATGGAATATTAAGATCAAGCAATTATGTGATAAATTAGACTATCGGAGGTTAAGACCATTTTCTATCCAAAAGCAAATTAATTTAATAGCATATCATTTCAAACTACCATCTTCTATGAAGGTACATCTAGGTTTTTATGTCATTCTTTTAGAATCTTATAGAACGTCACATATTCCAAGAAGAATATAACACCTAGTATTGAAATCAAAGATCATAAAGAATACAAGGTTGAAAAGATGTTTTATTCACGACAAAGGTGGGACAAATTGGAATATCTTATTTATTAGTACAACTATGATATTAACAAGCATACATAAGAATTGGCCAAAAATCTCACCAAAACTCCTCAAAAGGTATAAAATTTTTATTAATTCTATTTCCACAAATCCAAACATGTTTAATGATAACTTCTTGGTGAAGATTGGATTTGAAGAATATCTATAAGAGAAAAAGAATTAAACCAAAGCCTTCATCAATATGCAATCATATGTTCTCAGATAGAATAGAGTTATAGAAGCAAGTTAGTTTCTATGTCAAATCTTTAAGCGTTGAATGAATAATATTTAGAAGATTCACTTGCTATACAAACTTCAAACAAACAAGTACAATTTTTAAAGCCTTTAATTAAGCAAAGTGAGGATGATATATTTTAGTGTCAAATATAACCATGGTTGGAGCTATTAGGAGCAATATCCAACCATACAAGTCTTGATTCTAATAGTTAAGCTTTAGTAATATTGCTTGAGCTTGGACAAGTGAATCTTTTTAAACTTGAGATCTTGTTTCGAAGATGTTTTGAAGGCTTTAAATGAAGATCAGATCTTTAAATGGGATGTTTAAAAAATGGAGGTACTAACTCAAGGCCATAGGCAATTTCTTCAAGGACTAGTAGAACATATTGTCTAAGAACAAAGAATAAAATATATAGCTTCATTGATGCAATATATTCTTGATTTTTTATATATGTAAGAAGATTTTTGAAGGTATGAGCTCTTCTTAAAATCCGTCGTTAGAAAAAATAGTGATATTAGGGACGTACATTTCAAAAATTCATAAAACCTTCTAAAACATTCTAAAGGTTCTTAAATTAATGAAAGTCAATTGAAAAGCTTCCTAGTTAATGAAAGTAACTTGAAAAGCTTCATAGTTAATAGAAAGAGCTTAAAAAGCTTCCTAGTTTGATGGAAATCACTCGAGAAGCTTTCTAGTTTGATGGAAACTACTCTAGAAGCTTCTTAGTTTGATAGAAGCCACTCAAGAAGCTTCCTAAATAAGAATATATATTGGAGTCAAGGCTAAAGAATTCTTTAAATAATATTAGTTTAACTTAGTAAAAACTAATATTATTTAAAAGATATATGGTATTTTTTATATAAAACATTTAATTGTGATTCTTTTTATAATAATTATTTTTAAAAAAATTATAATAATTTAAACAAATAAATTATTTAAATTTTTTTTTATTAGCTTAAATACAAAAAAAGAATATTATGTATGTAAGTTGTGGATTGGTACAGGATGAGCAAAAAAAATTTATGATATTAAAATTGCTACTATCTTAATTGAAAGATTTGAATTTATAATTTTATTATCTTATTTATTATTTTTTAAAATTATTTTAATTAAATATATTATATATAATTATAACTAAAGCAATGATTTTTTTTATTTTTTTATTTTTTATGGAATTTTTAATCCAACATGTATTATGAAATTTTTTTTTGTTTTTTTTGTTTTTTGTGTAATTTTTATTGCTTTTGCTGATATAGTGTTAGATTTTATACTAAAGAAATTGAGTTAAATCAAACACTATATTAAATTAAAAATAGATAAATATGATTGTAGATTATGAATTATAAATATTTTTATTATTATTTAAATTATTTTAATAATTTCAATTTAATTTAATATAATTTTTACAATTATATTTTTATCAATATTATTGTATTATGAAAAATCTAGCTTGGAAATGCACTAAGCACCAATCTTGACAATCTTAATCTTTTTAGAAATCCTAAATTCAATTAGTTCTAAATTCTTTCAATTCTAAATTATAAATCCATATAATCATAAATATAATCCTAAGGAAGTCTCAAAAAATCCTAAGTATATTTTATCAAATTATAGAAAAATCTTAGGTATATACCATTAAATCCTAATCTAATCTCAAAAAATTCTTAAATAAATACTAATAAATCTTTAAATAAATTTTAAATAAATTTTATTCAAATTATATATAAATCTTTAAAAAATTCTAAAATAATCCTATCAAATACTAACAAATTTTAATCAATCTAAATAGACTTTAATCAAATCTTAAATAAATTCTAATTAATCCTAATTAGATCAAAAAACAACTTTAAAATTCTATTATTTTGACATCAATTATTTTCTTTTATTTTTTTTATGGATTTTATTTTTTCTACTTGGAAATAAGCTCAAAAAAATTTAAAAGAATTATACTTACAAATTGAGAAAAAAAACTAAAAAATGCTTGGATGTTAGACAACCTCCTTTTCCAACTTTGATATTGAATATCCAATGTTAAGATCTTCATTTTTCATTGTTTATTTGCTCTTTAAATTTGTATAGATATTGGTCTTTATATTAACTACTATCTCACAAAAATTTATCCCAATTTAACTAGTAGATCTTTGAAAATCTTTGATATCCTTACTAATCTTTAAACTACCAAATATAAGTATCCTAACACACTTGAATTTTGATACCTTCAAATTTGACCAATAAACTAAGCTTAAATTCAAGTCACATATTTAGTACAAGTATATGCACAAACCTACAAAGTTTTACTTATAGATCTATTATAAAATTTATAAGATTATTCAAAATATAGATCCCAATTTATTGCTAAAAAATAAAGTTATCAAAGTCAAATCTTAACTTTGTTTAGCTCTCACAAGGTCAATATAAAGTTAATTTGCTTAAAATTAATATTTATAAAATCTTTTTAAACTCTCTTTTCTAATTCCACTATTGGATCAACAAAAAAATCCTACAATTGTTGTATGTACTTATTTTTGTGCCTTAGGATCTAGTTTCAACTCTGATTCACAAATGGTCTTCATTGGATATTAATCTAAGTTTTTTTTAATAATTTTTATTAGAGACTATTTTTAAATTTTTATCTAAAGATATCTATAGTGGATTTATATCTAATATTATTTATCTTATTTTAATAATGGTATAAAATAAGTAGAAGTTGTTTTAAAAAAAAATGTAATATAAATTTTAAATATTTTTATTTTTTCTTCTCTTTTAATTATAATTTTTTTTTAAAAATTCTATTAAATTTTTAATTAGATTCTTTTAAAATATTGATCTTAATTTATTCTTTCATTTGATAGCTATATTTTAATATAACAACATATAGCATATATTATTAAACACATATCATATTATATAATATAATAATTATTTCTCTTTTTAATATCATTAGAAGTACTAGATTTAATATTTGATATGATATTAGTAATTCTTTTTATGAATTAGACATAGATAATTAATATAAGTTGTAGTTGTTATTAAAGTAACAAGTTAATAATCTTTATTATAATAAGTTGATTGTAATAAAAAATTGAGATTAATTAAAGTGTACTAGGAAGATTTAAAGTGTGGAATAAGATCTTATTGTGATAGAATAGGATCTTATTGTAATATGATAAGATCTTATTCTAATAGGATATGATCTTATTATAATAAATAGGATTATATTATAATAGATAGGATCCTATTGTAATAGATAAGATCATATTTTGGTAGGTAGAATCATAAGAGAACAAATTGGAAAAAACTTCAAAATTTATTGACTACCTATAAATAATAAGTTATAGAAGTGAGAGATATCAATCTTTACATTTTTTTTGTGTTTGTCCTTCATGAGTCTTGTTGCTTGAGACCTTATTGTTGTATTTCTTCAATAGGTTATAGACCCACACATACTTTGTTGTGTATTTCAAATAGCTTAAATTCACATTGTTATTATTGCACTTATATTGAATGGATCTTTTGATTTTTTATTGATGTAAGAATTTATAAGATCTAACTTGATGTTTTAGCATATATAGGTGTTGATCTTGAACTTTAGTTCTCTAACATTGTTATGTAGGTATAAAAGTAAATTTCATCCTTTAATCCAAATTATAAGATGGCTTTATTTAAAAGTTGCTTATAATTGGTAGTATAAAGTGAAGGAAGCAAATAGTAAGAACAAAAAAAAAAAAAAAACAAACATAAAATAAATGAAATAAATGGTATCAAGTAAGTACATAATTAAAAAATAGGTTACAGTTTGTTCATTATATTTTCACCTAATAAAAAATAAAAATAAAAAATAAAAGTTATATTTTTAAATAGATGACTTTTTTATCTTTTAATTTATATAAAACATATATAAATCTAAATTACTATGAGTAAATTATGATAATTCAAAGATAGAAGGTACATAATAAAAAAAAATTAAGAGAATAATTTTTACCTCAAGGATAACTTGCTTAAAAGATCATGAGTTTGAACCTCACCAAGGCTTACAAGTAGTGTATATGGGTCTCTTAGAGAGGCCGTGAGGCCTTAGTCTTATTCTCCTACCTACATCTAAGGTGCCACAATCCATATGAGACTTATATACCTCCTTTCTTACAAGGACTATATTAGCTATTAGTCCTCATATTTTCTATTAATAAAATTCATTTTTTTATAATTTTGGCTTCACCATGGTGTTCAAAAACATCCAATTAGCCTAGTAACCTTGTATGGCCTTCAAATCTTACTCCATTTCTTCATAATGGCTCCCAAGGTGGTAAAACTTATTTTTACCAAGTCTTCAAAATTATTCTAAAAATTCCTAAAAAATTCTACATAAATTCTAAATAAATTCTAAAAATTCCTATAATACTTCTAAAGTGATAATATCAATTTTAAACTATTTTATTTTACCTTGGTGATTTTTTATAATAATAAAATCAATTTAAATCAACTAAAAATTATATTTTCTACATAAATAATTAAAAAGTTATGAGGTTTATTTCTCATGTTTCTTCTACCTTCTAAATAATATTTATATATTTTTAATAAATAATAAATATAAATAGAAGGCCAATGTAGATATTAGTCTTAATAATTAAATACTAATTCTTATTATTAAGAAAAAATACTAAATCAACTAAGATAATTGCCTCCAAGACTTACTAAGATTCCATTTCTTCTCTATTGATACTATTTTCTTTCATTTAGTATCCTCTAAATACATCTTTACTTCAAAATTATAATTTTGGCACTCTTAATGCATTCTTTTGTCTTAAAACAACTAATGAATCAATTTGATGACTCACAATGGATGTCTCAATTCCTTGCTTATGAATTTAAGAGTTGGTAGAAAAATCTTAATAATGTCTTTACTGGTTCTAATGTCCTATTTACTAATGTTTGATATTTAATAGTGAGTAATATAATATTGGTGTAGATTAAGTTGAAGCATAGACAAACTTATTTGTGGGATTTATATTGATGTTTAGAAATCTTGGATGTGAAATTGGAAGTGTTTTGAAAGACAAAATACTAATTTGTTTACAAAGAAGGCATTTTGATTTTTTGTGAGTATAATATCTTTTTGGTAATTTTGAAAGCCTTAAAATTCTTTTTATATTTTTTAAATATATATTTTTTTAAATATGATTTCAAGTGACAATGAGAGCTTGAAAGTTATTGAATAATTTAGAAGTGACAATTTCTACTATTGGAAAGTAAAAATAGAGCTTTTATTGGTTTCTTTGGATCTTTGGAATATTATAGATGTAAGTAAAGAACCTCCAAGCATGCATGTTGATATGAAGGAGAATAAAAACACAAATGTTGTGAGAGGAAGGCTTTTGGATTGATTGCAACTAATATTAATGAAGTCAACTTTTCTTACATTATTTCTTATAAAAGACCAGTAGAAGTATAGAAGATTCTTTGCAACATCTATGAAAGCAAGAAATTATTTATTATCATCTATATAAAAAAAAAATTCTTCACTTGTAAAATAGAAGAAGGTAAAGATCTCATAGCACACATCAATAAGATGAAGGCACTTGTAAACCAACTTGCAGTTATAGATAAGTCCTTAAAAGAGGTGGATATTGTCATGACATTATTTATGAGCTTGCTAAAATCCTACAACTACATTATTATAGGCTTAGAATCTATCAATATAAAAGAACTAAGATAAAAGAGAAAGAGCCTCAAACTGAGGATTTGGCTCTTTTCTTAAAATAAGGCAAGAAGAGCTATTCTAATCAATGAGATAATATTAGAACTTGCTTCATTTGTAAAAAATCAGATTATTTTGTTCAAAATTGCTACAAAATCATAAAAAAGATAGCCAAGTGGATTATTAATTTAGATGCTATAAAATGTGTAATATATTATAAATATTAATTTGACAATTATGAGGCAATTCTAACAACTAATGTATATATAGATGATAATGGCATGATAGAAGCTAGTGGAATAGGTTCTATTATGGTGGAGGTTTTAATAAGAAGACAAATCAAGATAATCAAATTAAAAGACATCCTACATATATCCAAGTTGAAGTCCAACCTTATTTTTGTAAGCAAACTTATATTTGGAGGCTTTTTAATATAGTTTAATATAAATGGGTGTATTATAAAGGCTTTAGAGATAGAAACCTCTACATTCTCAATTATAAGAAGGTGAATGGAATTAAAATGGCAGTAATTATTGAGTTTACACAAGATCAAGACAAGTTTGCTATTTGGTATTGTCACCTTGGCTATTTGAATGTGAAGAATATGAGAGAACTGCAATCCATTGTAAATGGTTTGGATCTTGGTACAACATATTTTAATGCCACGGATCTTATTTGCAAAGGTTATATTTAAGGCAAACAATAAAGAGACTAATTTCCAAATAGAATTATAACTTGTACAAGCAAGTTATTGGAGATTGTGCATTTTATAGGCTTATATTGTTTGGAAACCTCACTAATCTACAAAATCCAATTTTATAGGCTTATATTATTTGGAAACCTCACTAATCTATAAAATCCAATTTTATAGGCTTATATGTTTGGAAACCAAGTAAATCATTAAGAATTATTATATTAAAGTTTTAAAATATATGAGTATTTATGAATACTTAGAGATACGTCTACAAAAGAATAAAAGTATGTTTGTAGACACATCTTCTATTTCAACAATGAAAGAAGACAATAAAGATAATAGAAGTGTGAATAAAGATGAAGAACTAAAGAAGATAAAAAAAAAATCTTCTTCTACCTTAAGAATGACAAATAAAAAATCATAAGTCAATGATGATGAAGATATTGACTATCTATTGTGTAATAAAAAGAACCAATCTACAAGAGAAGAGAAACTTGTTAAAAAAAACAATATTCCACAAGACCAACTTCTTTCAAGTAAATGAAAATATCCCTTAAGAGAGAAAAAAATCACTTGGTGAATGGTAAAAGAATTATATCTTCTTTCAAATAAATAAAAATTATACTAATATTATTCTTATTATTGATCTATTAATTTTATATAATGCAATAAAATTTAGAAATGCAATAAAGTAGAAGAAGGCCATGGAAGAAGAGTATGATTTATTTATAGATAATGGAATATAAAAATTGATTCAACTTCCACCAAATTATTCTCTAATTAGTTGTGAGTAGGTATTTAAGAAAAAAAAGGATGCTATTGATATTATTATAAGATATAAGACAAGATTAATTACCAAAGGCTATTCATAAGTTGTTGGTGTTGATTTCAATTAGACCTATTCTCTTGTTGCAAAATTCACCACTATTAGAATCTTTGTGGCAATTGGAGCAACAATAGATTTAGAAATGTGAAAATAGCTTTCTTGAATGGAAAGTTGAAAGAAGACATCTATATAAAATAACCATAACAATTTGTTTAACAAAGCAAATAACATTTTATTTGTAAGTTGAAAGAATCTTTGTATGGATTCAAACAATCACCAAAGACATAGTACTAACATATTAATATATTATTTATAAATGAAAGATTTTTTAAAAATGAGGCTGATCATTCTTTGTATGTGATGCAATTTTTATTGATTATTATCTTCTATGTTGATGATTTGATCATCTTGGCTAACACCATGGAAAAAGGTGGATTAATTAAAAACATAGTTAGAGAAAGAATACAAAATAAGTAATTTAGAAGGACTTTGCTATTGCTTAGATATAGAATTTGTGAAAAATTGTACTTATAGGACCATTATAATGAATCAAAGGAAATACATTGAAGATGTATTGGAGCAATTCAATACAAAGGAATGCAAATCTATTGAAACATCTTTTGAAGCAAATTTGAAATTGATAAAATTCACAAAGTCGTGTTATAACACGACTATAGGATGAAAGAACAAAAAAAGACATATATTATAAAAAAGCTCAATTGAAGACTAAATAATAAAATTATTTTAAAAATTATAAGTAAAAAATAAAAATATAATAAAAAAATAATTAAAAAATTTAATATTAATACTATTTTTTTATTTAAAAAAAAGACTTTTATTTATTTTATAGGACCATAAACAAGACAAAATAAAATAGAATAGAAAAAATACTACTATAAGCATCTTAAGATCAAAGTAAAAGGTAATTTTTAATAAAAATTATCCTAGATTAATACTCAAAGAAGGCTAATTGTGAACTAGGATTAAAACCAAAGTCCAAGGCACAAAACTGTGCACCTACAATAGATAGAAGGTTCTTTTATTGATTAGAGATTAGGATTGGAAAACAAACTTGATAGGATTTTTTTAAGCATTAATTTTAAGGTTTTTGAGTTTGTAATAACTTTGTGAGAGTTATGCAACATCAAGGTTCTATTCAGGTGACTTTGGTTATTGAGAAATAAAATAGATTCTCATTTTAGAGTATATTATGAATTTTATAATAGATCTATATATGAAAATTTATAGATTTGTAAACATAGTTGTATTAAATATCTATTATGAATTTTAACTTAATCCAATAGTTGAATCAAAGGTTATTAGAATTTAACTAAGCTAGGGTCTTGGAAATTGGATTTTGTAGGTTAGTGAGGATTTTTATGATTTTGAACAATTTGTCTGTTAGATTAGAATGGTATTTTTTTGAGCTGGTAGTTAACTTAGATTTTGATATTTTTGTAAAATTTAAAAATATATGAATGGTACAAAAAGGAGCTATTGATACTAGAAGATTAATATCAAGATTGGAGAAGAAGAATGACCAATAGCCAAGAGGATTAGGAGCTTTTTCTTCCAATCTATAAGTTCAAATTTCTTTAAATTTGTATATCTATTTTTAACTAGTAGATCAAAAAATATACAACTTTGAATGAAGATCAATGGTTAATTTAATAATTATTGAGATTTTAAATTTTCTATTAGATTTTATTAAGATTTTATTAAGATTTATTTAAAACTTGATTAAAATTTGATTAGGATTGACTTAGGATTTTATTAGGATTTGATTAGGATTTATTTGAAATATTAGAATTTGATTAGAATTTGACTTAGGATTTGATTAGGATTTATTTGAAATATTAGAATTTGATTAGAATTTGATATTAGAATTTGATTAGAATTTGACTTAGGATTTAATTAAGATTTGATTAAGATTTATTTAGGATATTTTTATGATTTCATTAAGATTTTTAGGCTTGTATTAGAATTTTATTAGGATTTAATTAAAATTTGATTAGAATTTGATTAAGATTTTATTAAAATTTATTTAGGATTTTATTAAAATTCAATTAAAATTTATTTAAAATTTCTTTAGCATTGGCTAGGATTTAGTTAGGATTTCTTTAAGGTTTCTTTATGATTTCTTAAAAAGTGTTAATGATTTAATTAGGATTTTTTTAGGATTTCTTTATAATTCTTTTAGGATTTAATTAGGATTGTTAAAGATTTAATTGGATTAAAAGAATTATAAAGTTAATTGGATGCTATGGTGTTGTGTAGTTACACAGCTATTAGGTGAAAGAGAAAGGGAATAATTATAATATATAGGAGCTCAAATGAAAATATTTGAGCAAATTATCTAAGAATTATAGATAATAGAGAAGAAAGTAAAAAAAATTAAAAGGCTTATAGTCCCTTTTTTTAGGAGAGGCTTCTACTTACTTTGTATGGCCATAAATAAGAAAAATCAAAGTATATTAGAAAAAAAGTAATATAAACATCTTTAGGAAAAAATTAAGGTGAGATTTTGAAAATTTTACTTTAAAAATCTTAGAGTTGATACTCGAAGAGGACCAATTATGTGCCTAAGTCAGAATCAGACCTTGAGGTACAAAACCGCATGCCTATGGCAAGTCGAGGGGTCTTTGGCAAATCAAAGAGTGGGATTAGATAGCAAACTTGAGTAAGTATATGTGAGAGTTTATTTTGAGTGATTTGAAGAAGAATTAACTTTGTAAGAGCTTTACAAAGTCAAGGTTGTATTGAATGACTTGGAATCTTGTGAAATAAAGAGAGGTTTATATTTTTGAACTTTCTAGGAGTTTAATTTTATCTCTATAAGTAAAATTTTGAGGATTTGTGACTACAAATATAATTAATATATACTATAAGTTTGAGCTAGATCATATGGTTCATTTAGGAGGTATTAAAGTTTAAGTGTGCTAAGCTCTCGGAAGTTGAGATTTGAAGATCAGTGAAGATTTGCTTGATATGTAGCAATCCATCAGTTGGATTGAAAGAGAGTTTTTTATATAGATAATAATAAAAAAAAAATCCTATGTTTGTATGTATTTTAAAAGTGATTAAAGGGTGCAAATAGAAGTTATTTGTACTAGAAAATTGACATTAGGATTGGAGAAGGAGGGCGGCCAACATCAAAGTATAAGTTTAATCATAACTTTTGGTAGGTATCTTAGATCTCTTTCAAATTTCTTGTGTGTGTTGTCAACTAGATTGTTAAAAAGTATGTAAAATTTGGACTAAGATCAACAGTTAGATCATTAGTCATTGTAATTTAAATCTATTATAGGATTTGTTAGGATTTAGGTAGGGATTGTTTAAGTTTAATTAAGATTTGATTATGATTATTAGGATTTATTTAAGATTTATTTAGAATTTATTTAGGATTTATTTAGGATTAGGTAGGATTTGAATAGGATTTGTTAAGATTTGATGAGAATGTTTAGGATTTGATTAGGATTTGACTAAAATTTGATTTGGATTTAGTTAAAATTTGAGTAGGATTAGTAAAGATTTGAATAGGATTTGTTAGGATTTGATTAGGATTTAGTTAAGAATTTAAATAGGATTTATTAGGATTTAACAAAGATTGATTGGGATTTATTTAGGATTTGATTAAGATTATTTAAGATTTATTTAGGATTAAATAAGATTTGACTAGGATTTATTAAGATTTGACTAAGGTATTTAGGATTTGATTAGAATTTGACTAGAATTTTGTTGGGATTTAGTTAGGATTTGACTAGGATTAATTAAGATTTGACTAAGATTTGTTAAGATTTGACTAGAATTTAGTTAAGGATTTGATTAAGATTTATTAAGATTTAATTAGGATTAATTAAGATTTAATTAGGATTTAATTAAGGTTATTTAAGATTTATTTAAGATTTAATTAAGATTTGATCAAGATTGATTAAAATTTAGTTAGAATTTGACCAAGATTGACTAAAATTTAGTTAGGATTTGATCAAGATTGATTAAAATTTAATTAGAATTTAATCAAGATTAATTAGGATTTAGTTAAAATTTAACTAGAATTGACTAGGATTTAATTAGGATTTGACTAGGACTGACTAGGATTTAATTAGGATTTGAATAAGGTTGACTATGATTTAGTTAAAATTTGATTAAAGTTATTTAGGATTTAATCAGGATTTGATTAGGATAGGATTTGATCAAGATTGATTAGGATTTAGTTAGGATTTGACCAGAATTGACTAGAATTTAGTAGGATTTGATCAGGATTGATTAGGATTTAGTTAAGATTTGATCAAGGTTGACTAGGATTTAATTAAGATTTGACCAAGGTTGATTAAGATTTAGTTAGGATTTGATTAAGATTATTTAGGATTTATTTAGGATTTGATTAGGATTTAATTAGGATTTGACCAAGATTGACTAGGATTAATTAAGATTTATCTAGGATTTGTTAGGATTTGATTAAGATTTAATTAAGATTTGATTAGGATTTATTAAGATTTAATTAAGATTTGACTAGGATTTATTAAGATTTGACCATAGTTGATTAAAATTTAGGTAGGATTTGACTAGGATTGTTTAAGATTTGTTTAGGATTTGATTAAGATTTAATTAGGATTTGACCAAGATTGATTAGAATTTAGTTAGGATTTGACCAAGATTGATTAGGATTTAGTTAGAATAAAACTAGAGGTGTTAGGACTAGTTATTGTTATTTCCTTTTATCTTCTACAGCCACATGCTTGGAGCATTCTCAAGCAAGACTTCATGACATACGACAATAGCAAATAAGAGATTCTTTTATTGATTGAAGAGTGGTATTGGAGAATAGACTTGATAGAGTTCTTTTGAATATTAATTTCAAGGTTTTTGAATTTGTAATGACTTTGTGAGAACTATGCAAAATTAAGATTTTATTTGAATAACTTTGATTTTTGAGAGATAAAATAGATTCATATTTTTAAAATTTTTAATAAGTGAACAATGCAAAAAAGAAATATAGATGCTAGAAGATTGACATCAAGATTGGAAAAAAAAGATGATTGACATTCAAGTGTATGAGGATCAAATTCATCCCTCAATTTAAATTACAAGATGGCCTCACTTAAGAGTTGCTTGTAATTAGTAGAGTAAAGTGAAGGACACAATTAACAAGAATAATAAGAAGAACAACCACAAAACAAGTGAAATAAATAGTATCAAGCAAGTGCACAATTCAAAACTAAGTCATAATTTTTTCACTATATTTTCACCTAACAAAAAATAAAAGTAAAAAATAAAAATTATATTTTTAACTAGATAATTTTTTTTATCTTTTTGTTGATATAAAAAATATGTAAATCTAAATTACTATGAATAAGTTATGATAATTCAAAGATAAAAGATAAATAATAAAAAAATTAAATAAATAATTTTTACCTCAAGGATAACTTGCTTAAAAGATCATGAGCTTGAACCTCACCAAGGTTCATAAGTAGTGTATATGAGTCTTCTAGAGAGGCCACGAGGCCTTAGTCTTATCTTCCTACCTACATCTAAGGTGCCACAACCTATATGGGACTTATATACCTCCTTTCTTACAAGGACTATATTAGCTATTAGTCTTCATATTTTTTACTAATAAAGTTTATTTTTTTATAATTTTGGCTACACCATGGTGTTCAAAAGTATCCAATTAGCTTAAGAACCTTATATGGCCTTCAAATCTCAATTACCTTGATTTTCTTTGGATCTGATTCTCTACCATTTTTTGAGACTATATATCCAAGTAAGACTTCTCTTTTAATTGCTAAGAATATTTTATCAGGGTTTAAAGCAATCCTAGCTCTTCTATACCTTTGAAGATAAGACTTTACACAATTATGATATGTTATCTTAAAAGACTAGGTGCTAAAATCATCAATGAATACTATCATTGATTTATGTAGCAAGTTTAAAAAGGCATATGATATTATTCTTTGAAATGCCAAAGAAGCATTGCAAAGTCCAAAAGGCATATCTACATAGAAAAAAGTATCCCAAGATATAATAAAAGCTGTTTTGTGGTAATCTTCTGGGGCTATGGAAATTTTATTGTAACTTGAATATTGTGGTCTCTCATTTTACTTACTCTACCAATACTGCCTAAAATAAACCTATAAAGGAGGATTCAAACACAAGGAAAGATTAAATGCATGAGATACACTGTTAGGATCATATAATTAATCACTCTTGAATGGCAGAGTCCATTGAATATACAAACATTTTAAACAATCCTAACCTCTCCAACTTCCAACAATCTCACAAGAATAATTAGCAATATTGTATTGTCTCGACAAATTGTATATAACTATTATACACTCCAATCATTGAAAATAACTTTTCACCAAGAACATCTTCTAAAATAAATCATCTCTCCAATATTCTCTTTCACTGCTCAACTCTCACAGTCAATATAGTATAACATTCTCATTCACATTCAAACTACATCAATGTATTCTGTCTTCAGTTGCCAATTCGCCACACTGAACATAATTATCACATAATTTCAATCTCTTACATATCCACATATGAATTTAATTTTTTGTTTTATTATTATATTTCACAATTTATATGATATGATCAATTGGAATATTATCTGAATTTTCCACTACAATCTAACACAAAAGAAAACAAAAAAGAGAGGTAATACCAAGCTTACTCCAGCTCTCGACTCTCACAATTGGGCCTTGATTCCTTCTTCTTTATTCTCTTTATACTAAAAATCAAGATTCCAATCGTCATCTCTCTTGCCTTAACTGCTTTTCTAATTAATTTTCCTATGCTATCATCTTCTCTTCCAGCTCACCAATACTTGAAATTGGCGGGACAAATACCTACAGTCAACCAATATTTGCTACATTGCCCTCGAATTTTGCCACTTCAGTCTTCAAGGTATCAATTTTTGTCTATAGCTTGTCCATTTCAATTTTATATTGGTCTTCCAATTTCACCTTTTTTTAGCCTAATTTTGCTACCTTCTCATATTCTGCTTATAACTAACTCTTCAATGCCTCTCATTCTAAATCCCACATTCTGAAATTCTCTAATAACTCATGCTTTTGACCATTTAAGATTCATTGAGTGCATTCTTTATCTTTTATCCAAGCTTCTTATTCCTCCTTTAATTTCCATTCCAACAATAAGTTGGATTGTGCTTTTTTTTTAATAATACAACCCTATTCTACAATTTGGCGGATTTTTTTTTATTATCTCCTTCTTCCTCATGTCTAATTGTTGCCTTAAGTTTCCCTCCAACTTACTCACTATAAGCTGCAATTAGGAAATTTGATCCAATATTACTTCCGTGAGACTCCCTCCTTCCATTATTCCAATATTCGTAAGTAGAACCTCAATCGCCACCTCCGTTACTAAGAGAATTGGAGTCCACATTGTCGTATAATGTATTGTCCTATTTAGGAATGCATCAGGCACCTGGCTGTAGAGGATGAAGTTGCAATTTACATATATTTAATGACCTTTAACAAGTTTTGCCCGTATACAAAAAGTATGATTTGAATATCATATCAAGAGTACTTGAATCAATGTAAAGTGCTTAAAAATATTCTTTTTGATAACTTCTTCCACATGTAAATTCCAATAGCTTATTACTTGTTACAATCAAGCAACTAAGAGTCTCTTTACAAGTCTTAACGTCAATCAATGAATTTCAATAAGATGTGATTTTTAATCTAACTGTCAACTTAGTATAAAATTTTGTATACAAATGCAAATACAAGCCTTCTATATGCTCAAAAAGTTTCAATTCAAGCCAACTTATAGACTGTGGAAAATTAATCAAAACTTGTACCAATGTCACTTAGCCACTAGCTTGAAAGTTAATATAGAAGCCCTAGCAGTAATTTCTCCTTTTATAATAGTTAATTTCAACTAAAATTTGATATATAATTCTACCTTCAAGTCTTTTAATATTGTGCCAATTTTCTCCTTGATCCAACTGATAGATCTTAAAATATCATAGAAATCCAAAGCAACCTTAAACTATCAATTTCCAGTACCTCTTTGTACTAAAGAGTAAATAAATCCCAAATGCATTGTTAGATTGCTACAATTTTTCACTCAATCTAAGAACACTCAATCAATCATACACTCTCAAAATTTCAATTATAGATGTTGTATCATTTGCACGGAATAGCTATAAGTACTAGCTCTAAATTTATTACATAAAAACGTAATCTCCTATGCAAATCCTAACTTTGAATAAAAATTACTAAGTCTTCCAAAACCCTATGGCCACAAGCTTCATGTCTTTGAAACAAGCTTCTAGTTAGCTCTCTAATCCTAATCATCGATCTCCAAATGTCCGGACCTCCTACCCTTGGTGGCCATTTTTGTGGCTAGAGGTCTGATATAGGATTGACTCCTACGTATCAATCCAATTAATTCTAAAGATTTTTAAGCTTAATCCTATCTTCAATTTAATCCTAATATCAACCATATTAACTATTTACCTTCTCTATCCTATTTTTATTAACTTATGGTTTTTTAAAAGCAATAATAGAGTTTGTACAACCTAAAAAAAAAAATTAATGATTAATTTTTATCTATTAGCTATTAAAACAAGAAAGTAATCTAAGAGGCTTTCATAAATCCTTTCATAAGTATCATAAGTTCCTATTGAACCAAGATAATTAAATATTAAGTATAATTACTCTAATCCATATTTTTTACTATATAAACATGTTATAACACATCAATGCTGGTGTAGTCATTGGAATGGCCTCCTATTCCGCCAATTGACTTGAGTCCCTGACTTCATGCACCACTACCTCTGGACTAGCTATTGGTGCCATCAAACTTTGAATACATCATGGAGGCACTGAAGAGGGTATATTTCTCTCTACCACTAGTGATATTTGACTCAACGTATGCGCAATTACGTAGTGCACATAATTGGAACAGAGCAAAGATGTAAACTTTTCCATCTTTTGTTTGGCTACCATCTCCGTATAGATTCGAGTTGCTACAAACACTGCCTAATTAAACACCATTCCTTCCAGCATTCCTATTGCAATAAACAGGAGTCATTTGGACATGTATATGGTATGACGGTTCAAACCTAGCCGCTTGTGAATATACTGCATCCACTCTATAAGCTTCGGTGTGAGCGCCTCTACTACTTTCTAACCCTCGTTCTTTTCCAGTGATGACATGCTGCCTTTAAAATAACTACCTGGTTGAAAGTCACTAAACACTTTGATATCCATCGCAAGCTCACCATTTGAGAGATGTAATATCTTTTACAAGGTATCCTCATCTATCCTAATTATCCTCCCTTTTATTACACTTGAACCATCCTCTGGGTCATAGTAGACTATATATTTTGCCACCAATTTAACATCAATTGTTAGCAAATTAACTGACTCTCTCAAAAACGCATAGAGTTGCACATTTCTAAAATCTCTCTATCTTTGTGGGATCCAATAGATTTCCAACTTCATTGGTTCTATATTGGTAATCACCACTAGAGATGGCGACTCTAAATTATTCTTACTCCTCATATTTCAAACACTTTCCTCTTTGTCCGCAGCTCTCTTCGATCTTTTCATTGACATTATAGATTATGATGCACTTTGCACTCCTTACTTACGCTAACACTATTTTAACTCATTGAAATAAATTCTACACTCCAATATGTACGCTTTACATAATAATATTCGCAACTTTTGCTAAGTGCCCCGCTCCTAATTTTTTACTCGAGTCTGAATCCACAATCTTTAATCCACTGTACGGTAATAACACATCTGATTTTTTTGACTAGGCGGCAATAGTATCTCAATTGACCATCAACCGTCTTTTCTAACCATCATGCACCTATAATATAGGCAATCTATCATTAATAAGTACTCCGTCTTCCCTCCTAATTTTAAAATCCATCTTGAGTTTATGTACAATAAAATTATAATTAATTTTTGCTGATTTGTGTAATAAAATGAGTACCCATAAAATCTTCCAATAAAATTGAATCATTAAGAAAGACTTCTACTATTCAATATGGTCCATGTCAACGAACTTAGAATTTCTTCCAAAAATTGTGAAATCAGCTATCATAAAAAAGCATTAGATCATTGGGCATAAAAGATTTGGGACATAATTTACTATCATAATAACTCTTACGGCGGCGCTGTGTAGCTTTTATAATTAAGAGCTGTAGTCCTAACTTCATCCAATTTTTCCAATTATACTAATCGGTATTGGAAGGATGCCTTGTCACCAAGACATTCATCCAATACAATTCTTAAACTTTGAACTTCCAATTTAATTGATAATATTGCCTCTTGCCCGTATACCAATTGGAATGGTATAGAATTGGAAGTCATTTTATTTGTAGTACAATACATCCACAAAGCTGCAAACAATTTTGTATCCCAATCTATTCCCACATCAAACATTGCCTTAGTTAAAACTTTGCATAAAATACAGTTGGTCTTTTCAGTCTGCATATTGGCTCGATGGTAGTATGGCATTGTTTTTTGATGTTTGATCTCATATTTATCTGTCAAGGTTGAAATTGTAAAATTAATAAAATAGGTGCCGTGATCACTAACCAATTCTTTGGGACATTTGAAGCAAGTGATAATATTCTCATATAAAAATGTGACTACTGTATTAATATTATCATTTTTTGTTGCCACCGCTTCAATCCATTTTGTTACATAATTAGTCGCTACCAAAATATATCTTTTATGTCCATTTTGTGAGGCTAATGAAATTGGTCCTACAAAATCAATATCCCATTTTTCAAACAGTGTTTGTGTTAAAATTGGTACCAACGGCATGACAAAAGTACCAGTAGGTCTACCAATACGTGTCAAGGATACAAACTAAAAGAGATGCATAAGTTAGTAAAAACCATGTCAAAGGAAAATAACAAGATAGAAATAAAGAAGTATATATATTCAAGAAGAAATTGGAATGGCTATTGCTAAAGACTAGAAAATACATGAGACTCTTAAACTAGATTGGAAACAAGAAAGGAATTGATAAGAGTGAAGAAGGCTTCATTCTTGTCTCTATTTATACTATCTATCTAAAAGCTATGTGGCGATATTCTATAGGACCTCCTATACATGTCTAATTTGTAAGACACGTGTCAAACTTACAAGAGAAGTTTTTCACATGTGCGCCATATACTTGGCTTGTTCCGCAAGCTACCAACATATGCAACACATGGCTAGCTTGTTCCACAAGCAATTAATATGTGCAATACTTAGCTAGCTTGTTGACCAAGTTTTTAATCTATCAATCACCTATAGACATGTATAAAGGTGATTCCGCATCAATAAAGCTTCTAAGAAGCTTCTTCTTAAGATATTATCAAATTAACTTATTTTATCTACTTTTATTAATCTACATTAATTACATAATTATTAGAATAAATCTTTTGTTCGTAACAATACTCTGACAAGGATTACATCATTGTACATATTGGTGTGCATTAAAAAATATTGTTGGCCACCAATAACTAGCCATTTAAGTTTTTCAAGTAGTACTATCACCAACAAAGTACCCACCGCAACTATCAAGGTGATAGCCTTTCAATATGGCATATACTTTACTTTGAAATTTACAACGATATAATATTCCATCATTCCCTTACTTATACAAAATGTCACCGATCATAGTATATGGAATACTTTTCAAAATCAGGCGCCGCTTAAGTTTCTTATTATAAGTAAGTAGGAATGCTTGGAATGTCAAATATTAAATCAATTCACTATATTTTAATAAAATTACATCTACAAAAAATAATTTTGCATCCGAAAGTGCATCATTGATAGGTTCATTTTCCAATATGTTGGTCAAATGGGATAAATAGTCCGCATTAGCATGTTTCTTTCCTGGTCAAATATTAATAGTAAAATTAAATTCTTGAAGGAGTAACACCTATCGAGCAATGCGTCCACTTAATTGAATTTTATTAACGATATATTTAAGAGCATTGTCATTGATATGAAACACAAATGGATAACCAAGCAGATAATGCCAAAATTTCTATATAAAATAGATCATGTCCAAGGCTTCTCATTTAGTCTTAATATAATTTTGTTTTGCAGGAATGAATTATCAACTAGTATAATATATTAGATGATCTAAATCCTTTTCATCCTTTTGACTTAGTAGGGATTCAATAGCAACATTGGATGCATCAACATAAACATGAAATAGTTTCGTCTAACACGGTGCAACTAATATTAGTGCAGATATCAATTTGTGCTTCAATTCTTTAAACGCAACTATACATTCTTCGATTCAAATTGGACTAGATCTATCCGATAGTAGTTTCTTTTAGAGATTAGTTTAAGGATGACATATGACTCCAAATAAATCAATAAATTGTCGATAATAGTTGACATGGCTTACAAAACCACGAACATCCGACACAGTTTCTGGCTTTGGTAAGGCCAATATATAAGTAACTTTATCTGGATTAGTAGCAATACTAGCCACAAAAACAATGTGTCTCAAAAGCTTTTCCAAGAGTACTCCAAATTGACACTTCTCAGAGTTCAAAGATATCCCATATTTATCACATTGATCCAAATATTGACCAAGACATTCCAAATGGTCAATTGTCATACTAAATATGTAAAAATCATCTAAAAATATCTCCATTAATAATTATAGATAATCCTGAAATGCTTGCATTATTATCCTTTGAAATGTAGTTGGCGCGTTACATAATTCAAATGGCATCACTTTATAAGCAAATATGCTCCAATCTATGGTAAAAATAATCTTTAATTGATCTTGTGTTATAATTTTAATTTGATTGCAATCTAAAAATCCATCCAAAAAGGAATAACATTCATGTTTGGCTATTACATCTACTATACTATCTGTAAAAAGTAAAGGAAAATAATCCTTATTAGTTGTCATGTTTAATTCATGAAAGTCTTGACAGATTCAAATTTTTCCATTCTTCTTTGATACTATCACAATTGGTGGAATCCATTCACTATACAGTAATGGATATATGAAGCTAACGTCTAAAAGTTTATCTACTTCCTCTTTTATTGTTGTCATGATGTAACGTAACTATTAAGTGAAAGAGTGTGAAAATAGTATATTATAGAAGATCTTAGTTCAAAATATTGTAGCAAATTATCTTAGAAAAATAGATAATAGTAAAAAAGGAGTAAAACTAATAAGTGTTAATGCTGCCCTTTTTACAAATGAGCTTCTATTTATTTTGTAGGGCCAAAAGTAAGGCAAAATAAAATAGATTGGAAAATAAAATGATATTGGCATATATAGGAGAGAGTTAAGAATAGGTTTCAGAAAAACTTACCACAAAAATCTCGAAATAGATACCCGAAAAGGACTGGTTATGAGCTCAGGTTGAAATCAGATCCCAAGGCACAAAACCGCATGCCTACAGTGGATCTAGGAGGCTTTTGCAGATCAAAGATTGGAATTAAAGAGAAGACTTGAAGAATTTTGTATAGAAGTTAGTTTCAAATGATTTAGAGAAGAAATGACTTTGTAATAGCTTTGCAAAGTCAAGCTTGTTTTGGATAACTTGTGATTTTGTGAAAAAAAATAGGATTGATGTTTTAGACAATTCCAAAAGTTTTGCACTAGATCCACAGCTGAAAATTTGTGGATTTTTGGGTATTGTTGTTGTTGATGTGTATTGTGAATTTGAGTTAAATCTAACGGTTTAGTTGTACGTAATTAGGGTTTAAGTGGGTCAAGGTCTTGGAAATTAAGTTTTGAAGGTCAGTCATGGTTTTTGAGATCTTAAGCAATCTGCTAATTGGATTGGAGAAATTTTTATTTGTGTAGATAATAGACTTGTTTTCCTATACACATGAGTGATTTGAGACTGATTGAATGGTGAAGAAGGGAGAAATCAACACTGGAAGATTAGCATCAAGGTTGGAGAAGAAGGCCAGCCAACACCAAAGAAGTTTTTAGGATTTTTCTTCTATTTGGTACATTCGATTTCCTTCAAATTTGCTATGCTTATTGTTGACTAAGAGGTTGAAAGGTGTACAAAGTTTCAAGTAAGATCAATGGTCTAATCAATAGATATTAAGGTTCTAATTTTCTATAGGGTTGATTTGAATTGGTTAGAATTTGATTTAAGATTTGATTTAGGGTTTGATTTAGGGTTTAGGATTTATTTAGGATTTGATTTAGAATTTAGGATTTGACTTAGGATTAGGGTTTGATTTAGGATTTGATTTAAGATTTAGGATTTGATTAGGGTTAGGATTTGATCAAGATTTGACTTAAGTTTTGACCAGGGTTTGACTTAGGATTTGACTTAGATTTTGACTAAAGATTTGACTTAGGTTTTGACTTAGGGTTTAACTAGGAATTGATTAGGATTTGAATAAGATATGACTTATGGTTTTAAGATTTTTATTTTTAGTATTTTATAAATTTAGTATTTTATATATTATTTTCTTTTATGATTAATGTATGATTTATTTACTCTTCTTTTGTAATTTCTTTAAGATTGGATCAAAGTTTGATTAATATTGATAAGGTTTAATAGAAGTTGTTTAGGATTCTATTAGAGTTGTTAGGATCTTGTTGTTGTGTATTTCCTTTTTATCTTACACAACCAGGTGCCCAGAGCATTCTCGAGCAAAATTGCAAGTATTATGACACCGTGACGAAATGTTTTGGATTAAGGCGGTGTCGTCTTTGACGAACTAGTATAGCATCCTCCTGTAAGGTAATTTGATGCTCGCAAACATCAGCAAGAATACCTTTTAAATTCGCATGCGACCAAGTAAAAGCAGATTTATGACTTGGAAAGAATTCTTTCCAAAATCTCAACTCTATACCCGTAATATCGATGTATACTTTAATAATCTAGGATGTTTCATTGGTGCCCACATTAACGGATTGATACATAGATTCCACAATAACCTCTAATTTGAATTTCTTCTACTACTCTGAATCCTTCATATAATCCAATAAATTAGAATTATCCATTTTTGGTTCCAATATACTAACTTCATTAACCATGAGATTATTCATCCAATTGGCAATAATATGATCACAATTTGCTATGTCCTCCGGATATACTAAATATTCTTTGAGTCCTCCATATTGATATACAACGCCTTGCTTCTGCGCGTGAATTGAGTTATCACCAATTTTTATTGAATTGGTAATTTTATCATATTTTGCATCAAGTTGATCTTCATTCTCGGATGTCACCTTGGAACTCAAAATTTGAGATTCTCCATAATATTAAACTGGGTATATTTGTAAAACAATCTTATCTCTACTCTTTCCAATAGTCAATGTTTCATGGCCTCAATTGTTCCTAGCTTTGGCTTAGTATAACCATGGCCGACCCAATAAAATTGGATATGATAATATGGAACTCTGAAATTGGAAAGCAATATAATCAATCTTATATATAATTCCAGCAATAACGATATCAATGCTGCAAAGAATACCCATAGGCTTTATGCGACTATGGTCAGCCATTCTCAATACCAAGGTTGTGGTTAACAGCTGAGCTAAATCTAAATTCTACATTGTATCCGCAGTCATTAAATTCAAACTAGAACCCCCATCTACTTGAATTCTGAAAACAAGAACTCCCTCGATGAATACATCAATAGCCGGTGCATCTAGATCAGGATTCAAACTAACTTCATAAATTTTTTTATTACGAGTCTTTTATTGTATTAACAAAGAATTCAATGTAAAACAACATCTTAGTGCAACTGCTAACAATTGCTTCATTATAATTGAGGATTTAATTTCATCCAAATCTTTCAAAATATCATAAGGTTTCATATTAGTAGTGATTCCTAATGTCCTCTTTGTTTTCATTGATTTCAATTTAACCTCTTGAAATAATTTATCTTGCCTTATGGAGTTCAAAATTTGAATTTCTCGATAAACTTTGTGGGGATTTGGCAAACCTAGGAGAGTATTCAAAGAGAGCTTCTTCTTGGCATGAGTTTAGGTGGTAGAAATACATGATTCAAAGCTTAGATGAGAGAGATATGCTTGTTTGAACTTAGGCTACTAATATGACACCTATTGTCACTTTTTTGGATATATTAGGAGTTTTAAGATACTAGCAAGAAATTAAGAAGTTGGATTAATCAATATTAATTGTAAAATAT
The DNA here is from genome assembly GCA_036785485.1 of Physcomitrellopsis africana. Lineage (NCBI taxonomy): Eukaryota > Viridiplantae > Streptophyta > Bryopsida > Funariales > Funariaceae > Physcomitrellopsis > Physcomitrellopsis africana. The sequence continues at coordinate 29,368 of JAWRVF010000195.1, read as the reverse complement.
CTTCATATAATATGCAAAAACTACTCGTTGGGGAGTTAATTCCTAGCATTCAAACTATCGTCAATCCCCGGCAACGACGCCAAAAATGTGGTCTCTTATTTAACTTATTCTACCAATACTACCTAGAATAAACTTGTAAAGAAGGATTCGAACATAAGAAAAGACTAAATGCATGAGATACACTATTAGAGTCACACAAATAATCGCTGCTGAACGATAAAGTCTATTAAACTTACAAACGCTCTAAACAATCTCGACTTCTTTAACTTCCAATAATCTCACAAGAACAACTAGTGATATTGCATTATCTCGATAGATTGCATACAACCGCTACATATTCTAATGACTAGAAATAACTTCTCACCAAGAACGTCTTCTGAAACGAATTATCTCTCCAATATTCTCTTTCACTATTCAACTCTTACAATCAATATGGCATAACATTCTCATTCACACTCAAACTCCATCAATGTGTTCCGTCTTCGATTGCCAATTCACCACACTGAACTCAATCATTATATAATTTTAATCTCTTATACATCCACATATGAATTTAATTTTTTATTTTATTACTATACTTCATAATTTACATAGTATGAGTAATTGAAATGTTATTTGAATTTTATACTACAGTCTAATACAAAAGAAAATAAAAGAAAGAAGTAGCACCAAGGTTACCTCAGTTCTTGACTCTCACAGTCGAGTCCTGATTCCTTCTTCTTTATTCTCTTTGTACTAAAAATCAAGACTCTAACTGTCATTTCTCCTGCCTTAACTGCTTTTCCAATTAACTTTTCTATGATACCATCTATACCGGCAAGAAATTGGATTAATCATCCAATCTATCAATTTTTAATCCTTACTCTATCTTATCAAAATTATCTATCTTTTCTATAAATATCCATCCATAAATATATATAATTCATGTCCAGTTATTTTTTCTAGGATAGTATTCATAAATGGGAGGAAAAAATGATCTTTTTAGGTGCACTTATTAAGCTTCCTACAATCTATGCACACTCAAAGTTTCTTATTTTTTTTTTTAACTAATACTATTGGTGAAATCCAATCCATAATTTCCACTAGTTGAATAAATCCAACTTGGAGGAGTTTTTCTAATTTGGCTTTGACAAATAGTTATAAGTTGGAATTTATTCTTCTTTCCTTTTGTCTTAGAAAAATTAAATTAGGAAGAAGTAGAATACAATGTTGGGCTATTTTAAGAGGTATGCCCTAGAGGTCTTTGTAAGACCAAGCAAATACATATATGTATTCCATAATTAATAACTTATAATTAATAATTCATCATATGTCAATTGAACTCCAACTTTGATTAATTTTGGATCTTCATTTTCTAAAGAGACATCCATCAACTTGTAATCAAGGTCATGCATATGAGATCACTCTATGTATCCTCTATACCAATCATTTGATATTTGTGGATAGTTGATCTTATTATTTCCAGTTATAAGACTATTAGAAGTTTGTTTAAATTTTAAAGGTAGAGTAAGGTTGCCTTCTTCTATTAATTTGTCTAACTCATGAACTTGACTACCATCAAAGTTCATTCCAAAGGCATCTTTATACTTAATATTATCTACCAGAGTTGCTAAATCTACTTCTTCTTTATGATTTTTCCAAATGGCAAAACCATTTATGAAGTTAATACTTACAATCTCATCTCTATTTGAAATAAGATGATTTTCCAACCACTAAGTGAACTCACCATTACCTTTCTAATCATATAGTCCAAGGCCCATATATCTTAATGGAATTGATTGTACCATACTTAAATAAGCTCCCTTACTTACTACCAAATCAACAAATTTAACATTCTTTTTTAACTCCTTTTATGGTTGAAAATTCAAAATCTCATCTTCTAAAGATTGAGATGAGGTTTTGACTGAAGACACTCCTTGAGATTGAATAAGGATTTTAGTCAGATTTTTTAGTGGCCCATAGATGATATAAGGCTTCTTACCTCTCCAATCAATTTTTATGTTAGCAACCTTTAATCAAGATCTATTTAGAAGTAATGGATCTGAATTTTTGTTAGGATGGATATAAATCACATGAAAAGTGAAAAAATATCCTTCACCTTTCATCATCATCTTACAATTAATAATTTGTCTCAGAGGTGTATCTTGGCTTTGATTAGCCATATCAATCACAAATAGAGAGGGACCAATGATACTAAGTCCTAATTTCTCCATAGTTCTCATTGGTATAATGTTCAAATTACTACCCCCATCCATAATTGTGTAGGATATGATTTTATCTACTATAGATACCTCTAGCTCAATTGCCTTCATTTCTTGTACTACTTGAATTATTCTGACATGAGCTAGGATTTTTTTTTTAAATTGTCATTGTCTTTTAATGGAGAGATTTGTTTTAAAGCTTTTTTTTTAATTAGAAGAGAAACCTCTAATAACTAAGCAATTGTAATATCTGCCTTAATTTTTTTAAAATCCTCCCATAAATCATATGACTTGACTTGATTCTTGCCTTTAAGTCAAATTGAAGGATTAAATTAAAGGTCAAAAATTTTAGATCCTTCTTATTCTTCCTTAGAAGAAAATTCTTCTATCTCAATATTTTCCTTCAAGGTGCCTAATAATCTATTCAAGCTGGGTTCAAGGACTAGACGTAATTTTTTAGAATCTCTAGCATTAGCCATTGCTTCCTTTGTGGCTTCATTTAAATCTAAAAAATAAAAAAAATCTTTTGAACTATTATCTTTATTGATTGAAGTAGGAAGAAGAGGAATAGAATACCTACATCTTATCATAACTACCAAAGTTAGCATCATAGATGGTGTTTGCATCTTAAATTGGAGCAATTCATGCATAATCAAGTCTGACTTAGGAAGTACACACTAGATTATAACAAAGGAGGTAGAAGCTTATTCTCCAATCATTCTATTATTGGTTTGGTTTATAAATCTTATGTCTTAAGAGCCTTGACCTTCATATTATTAGCCATGTTGAAAGTGACCACCGTATGAGGGAATGAATCCTTGCTTAGTATTTAAATTTGAGTGAGGGAGTTGGTTTTGATGATTATTGCTATAGTTATAAAATAGATTTGGAGATTTTAAGGTATTGTTGGAATTTTGATTTCTTGCCTCCTTCAAATGTTCTTGAATTTGTTGATGATAATTTGCTTATAAAAAATTTTAAAAACTTACCTTATCAATTTACCTACATATGCTTGTAGGGTGGTTTCTTCCATAATTCTTATAAACAATTCTATTTTCTATCCAATAACTATCAAGTAGATATCTTTTATCACAAAAGTGATGTTCTTCCTACCTTGGTCTTTGTTAATTTTTAAAACCTTGATTAGGATAATCATGGCTTTGTGGATGAGAATTAGATCCTATATTGATTTGGCTTCTATGAGGGGGGATGTAAGATGGTTGGCCTCCAAAATTATATTGGTAATATTACGGATTTGAACAAAATTGGCTACTGTGCCCTGATTGATTATATTAAATATATCACAATTCTAAAGTATGCCTATCAAATTCTATGGGAAGTGGGACTTAATTTGGATTTTGGTCCTTCATTAATAAGATCATTTATTCTTGCATAATTTTCATCTATTGTGTCAGTTTGTTTTGAAATCCCCTTTGACTTTGAAAAACTTTATTTTTAAATTCTTCCTTCCACCTATTTCTATCCTCTAGATATGTCAATTTTAGGAGGCTAGGTAGTAGTCTAACCTCTAATAGTGTGGAATAATGGTCTATAGGTTGGAATTGATTTTTCATAGTTTTATAAGGGTGTCTTTGAAACTTATCCACATTTTGAGTATAGATTGGTATAAAACTTGGAATTCTATGGTCTTCCTTCTTCTACATCTCTTGTTGTTTGTCAATATCTTCAATCATCTATGCTATTCTTTTGCCATCTTCTAAGTTTTTTGGCCTTCCTTTGAAGATTTCTCTAATCATACCCTCCTTGTTGAATCCTTGGATAAAAAAAATAGATAAGAATGTTGTCCATGAGAAGGATTCCTACAAATCAATTTACTACTAATTCAAATCGCTAAATATATTTATCAATCTCCTCTCTTTTTTCTTGTCTCAAAAAAAAAAAGATCGTAAAGGCATTACTTTGTCCGACTTTTGGTCTAAACTTCTATAAAAATGCTCTCATGAGTATGTTCCAATTTTTAAAGGTTTGAAGGAGATGGTTTCTATACCATTCATAAGTTCTATCTTTTAATGTACTCCAAAACCATATAAGATAATAACCAAGATTGGTTATCAAACATATTGTGAGAAGTTCCATGAACCTCTCCACATGTGCTGTTGGATCATTATTTCTAATTCTTTTAAAGATTGGGAGATTGTGAGACATGGGAGCTGCTTGCAATCTCTCTGGAATTATAATAGACAAACCCCTTAGCTAGACTAAGGGATTTGTGGATATAGGATTGAAAGAGACTTCTTTGACACAATCCATTGAAGGAGAACTAAGTCTCGATTCTTTTCCTTCTTGATTTACTTCTATAACAAAATTAAAGGATTTTAAGTCTACTCTTTTTTTTTCTATTATTTGGTGAGGGTTTAGTTCCAATGGATTGAGTACAAATATATCTTGTGACTTTATAGGTATGTCTTGGTTGTTCAACTATTGAATCTCAATTCTTCTAAATTTTAGAGTAGAATTTTTAAGAAATTTTTTTAGATTTTTTATAGATGGAATTAGTTTAGTTTGTCTAGATCTAGTAGAATGATATATCTAGCATGACTATAGACATCTAAACTCATAATTTTAATATACCAATTTTTAAAAAATTTAACTTAAGTAGTTTTTTGCCGTCCACGTGCAATATACTTAAAATATCTTTGAATAGAGAAGAGAAACAAAACAAAAGCAAGTAAAGAGAGAATGATTGTTTGAGTATCACTTCAAGTAGTACTTTTTCTAATTTTACTTATTATATAATACAATCCTATGTGAGAGTGATCCTAATCAACAATAATACAAAGAAAATTTTTATACTAGAATGGCAAGGAGCCTGAGCTCTCTTTTTTTTTTTTTTTTTTTTTCTTCACACAAAAGCTATTAAAAAATTATCCAATACAACAGTTAACAATAAAGATTACATTACAAAAAAAATATTTGTAATCAATTCACACCACTTTGAAAGAGAACTCACCTTGTTGCATCTCCAGCCAACCTAATACTTGTTAATGAAGATCAATAAATATTTAATATTTCCCTACTCAATCTGAGCTGAATGTTCTAGTAAAGATTAGAATATAAAATTAATGGATTAAAGGTTTTATTTATCTCTTATATCCATATCTATAAGAGAGATTGAAGATTTACCTTTCTTGCATCTTCTTTCCAGATTCTACCCTCCAATTCCTAGCTCCCGCTCCTTGCTTTTATGTGTATCCACTAAACTTAAAAGAATTGAAATAAATTGATAAGAGTCAAAGAACTTACTTGAAACTTAGCTTCCTAGTGCCACTTCTTATGTTGTGTCCTTTACTCCTCAATCCACAACATGTATTAGTTTAATGAAGTGAAAATTCAACCAAATTACTTAATTGAAGGCTTACCTTAGAAGTATGGTGTCTTGAGTGATTGCTCTTCTCTTCTTCTTCTTCTATTTGTATTGTAAATGAAATAACTTATCTAATCTACTATTGGAGAATCTTTTCTATCCTACACTTATGAAGAGATGGGATATGGCAAGTGGAGAGGGTGATTAAATCCCTCTACAACTAGAGAAAGGTTGCCCATTAGAAGATTTACAAAAATAAAGTAAAGGATTGCTTATTCAAATAATCAATCATTTATCCCCTATGAAAAGATGGCATACAAGAGGTGGAGAAGGTGATTAAATCCTTCAACTATTAGAGATAGGCCCTCAACAAGAAATTATAAGGAGAGAAGTGATGAAACCTTTGAAGATGAGCTCCACCTCTCAATTGTATTTCACCTCAGGTGACAACCCTTTTCTACTCTAAAAATTGCTACGAATTGAGTATTAATGAAAAGTCAATAAAAATTATACCATTCTAAGGTTATCCTTTAAATATTTTTATTCCAAAAAAATTCAATTGAAAATAGTCAATAGGCACTAAGAAATATCTTTTCAAACAAGGAATACACAAAATTACCAAGGTAGTGAACCCCCTTCTAATCAAAAACTCACTAAAAATTCAATTTTGGTCCAAAGTAACTACATAATAACTCTTTAGAAAGCTAACAACAAGTTAAACAACATTGCCAAAATTCAAAATCAACTAACTACCACAATAAAACTGATTGATGAAAATCCGAGAGCAAATCACTCTTGGGAGCAACTCCCAATGCAATGAATTCTCTTCTAATAAAAAATTCATCAAAAATTAAATTTTGATCCAAATTAAATATAAAAAACTCTTTATAAAGCTAACAACAAAATATAAAATCCAACAAAATCTCAATGTCAACTAATAAACACATACAAAATGATTGATGAAAACCCGAGAATAAATCACTCTAAGGAGTAACCATTCAAGGCAATCAAACCTCTTTTATTCAAAAATTCACCAAAAATTCAAATTTGATTCAAATGAAATCTATAATAGCTCTTTAAAAAACTAACATTGAGATAAAAAAAATCTTACAAAATTCCAAATATAAATAACAATTATATAAAAACTTATTGATAAAAACCTAAGAGCAAATCACTCTCTATTTAATTTTGTTTTTATTTTTATTTTATTTTATTTTATTTTGATTATAAATGATAAAAGAATTGTTTATAATAATAATAAAGAAAGATAGAAGACTTACCAATGATAGAAGATAGGATTGAAATGTTCACTCAAAAAGTCCACAAAAATAATCAACCATCATTAACCAACTCCACATTCACCCACACAATTAGAAGCACCACCTCTTAACAAACCCACCAAAATGTGAGGATAAAATTCACCCCTCAATCCAAATTATAAGATGGCCTCATTAAAGAGTTGCTTGTAATTGGTGGTGTGAAGTGAAGGACGCAATTAAAAAGAACAACAAGAAGAACAACCACAAAATAAGTGAAATAAATAGTATCAAGTAAGTGCACAATTTAAAACTAAGTCATAGTTTGTTCACTATGTTTCCACCTAATAAGAAGTAAAAGTAAAAGTAAAAAATTATATTTTTAAATAAATAATTTTTTTTTCTTTCTAATGATATAAAAAACATATAAATCCGAATTACTATGAGTAAGTTATGATAATTCAAAGATAGAAGATACATAATAAAAAAATTAAGTAAATAAATTTGACCTCAAGGATAACTTGCTTAAAAGATCATGAGTTTGAACCTCACCAAGGCTCATAAGTAGTGTATATAGATCTCCTAGAGAGGCCACAAGGCCTTAGTCTTATCTTCCTACCTACATCCAAGGTGCCGCAACCTATATGGAACTTGTGCATCTCCCTTCTTACAAGGATTACACTAGCTATTGGTCCTCCTATTTTTTACTAGTAAAATTTATTTTTTTATAATTTTGGCTTTACTATGATGTTCAAAAATATCCAATTAGCCTATAAACCTTGTATGGCCTTCAAATCGTACTCCATTTCTTCATAATGGCTCCCAAGGTGGTAAAACTTATTTTTACCAAAGTCTTCAAAATTATTCTAAAAATTCTTTAAAAATTCTAAATAAATTCTAAATAAATTCTAAAAATTCCTATAATACTTCTAAAGTAATAATTTCAATTTCAAACTATTTTATTCTACCTTGGTGATTTTTTATAATAATAAAATCAATTTAAATCAACTAAAAATTATATTTTCTACATAAATAATTAAAAAGATATGATGTTTATTTTTCATACTTCTCCTACCTACTAAGTAATATTTATATATTTCTAATAAGTAGTACATAGAAATAGAAGGCTAATATAGACATTGATCTTATTAACTAAATACTAATTCTTATAATTAAGAAAAATACTAAATCAACTAAGATAATTGCCTCTAAGACTTATTAGAACCCTATTTCTTTCTTACTAATACTATTCTCTTTCATTTAGTATCATCTAAATACATCTTTACTTTATAATTGTAGTTTTGGCACTCTAAATATATTTTTTTATCCTAAAACAACTAATAAGTTAGTTTGATGACTCACAAAGTGTATTAGGAGCTTTTTCTCCCAATTTATAAATTTAATTTTTTTTATATTTTGTGTACTTTTTGATAACTAATAGGTTGAAAAGTATAAAATTTTTGAATGAAGATCAATAATTAATTTGATAATTATTTAGATTTTAATTCTACTATAGGATTTGATTTAAATTGATAAAGATTTAATTAAATTTTAATTGGAATTTATTTAGAATTTCTTTAAGATTTTATTGGAATTTGATTAAATTTTTATTAAATTTTGATTAAAACTTATTAGGATTTATTAAGATTTGATTAAAATTTATTAAAATTTGATTCGAATTTGATTAGATTTGATAAAATTTATTAAATTATAATTAATATTTAATTAGAATTTATCATATATTATTAGAAATAATTAAAATTTTGATTAGAATTTAATTAAGATTTTATTAGAATTTATTATGATTTTTAAGGATTTATTTAAGATTTGGTTAAAATTCAATTAGAATTTATTTAAGATTTCAGTATGATTTGTTAAAATTCAATTAAAATTTATTTAAGATTTTATTAGGATTTATTAAAATTTGATTAAAATTTGATTATGATTTGATTATGATTTGATTAAGATTTAATTAAAGTTTGATTAAATTTTACTAGGATTTCATTAAGATTTATTAGGATTTACTTAAGATTTGGTTAGAATTCAATTAATATTTACTTAAGATTTGGTTAGGATATATTAGGATTTGACTAAAGTTTAATTAAAATTTGGTTAGGATTTGGTTAAATTTTGATTAGGATTTGACTAGGATTTTATTAATATTTATTAAGATTTACTAAGATTTGGTTAAGATTCAATTAAGATTTATTTAGGATTTTTTTAAGAGTGTTAGAATTTTTTTAGGATTTTTTTGAGTTAATTAGGATTTCTTTAGAATTTAATTATGGTTGTTAAGGATTACTTAAGGTTTATTTAGAATTCATTAAAATATGATAAGATATATCTATGATTTTTTTACAGCTAATAGGATGTACTTAGGATAATTGGAAGCTTATTTAAGTTGTTTTAGATTGCCAAAAAGATATTTTTAAACACCTTATGCATTGTTTTGGATTGTAAATTCAACTTCAAGATAAAATGAAATCCTTCCATAGCCAAATGCCTAATATATTGTCAAACTAAATTTTACATAGTATAATATAATTTGATGAACCCAATGTGAATAACTTAGAATGGGAGATTATGAATCCCACCAATGGATCTTAATTGGTGGATTAGTTAAAAATATAGTTATAAATCATTTAGTTATATAAATATAATGGTTAGAGAGTCTTTTTGACTATTAAAGTATTTATTAGAATTTAGAAGTATTTATAAATATGAAAGTCTTATTAGAAGAAAAGTTACAAAAATGGAATCTTAGTAAGTCTTGGAAGCAATTATTTTAGTTGGTTTAGTATTTTTACTTATTATTAAGTATTATCAATTAGTTATTGAGACCAATGTCTACATTGGCCTTCTAACTACATGTATTATTCATTAAAAACCTATAAATATTACTTAGTAGATAGAAGAAGCATGAGAAAGAAATCTCATGTCTTTTTAATTATTTTTATAGAAAATAGGATTTTGAGTTGATTTTTATTGATTTTATTATTATAAAAAAAATTCAAGGTAGAAGAAAATAGTCTTAAATTTACATTATCATCTTAAAAATATTATAGAGATTTTTAGAATTTATTTAGAATTTATTTAGAATTTATTTAGAATTTATTAAGAATTTTTAGAGCAATTTTGAAGACTTTGGTAAAAATAAATTTTACCACCTTGGGAGCTATTATGAAGAAATGGACCAAGATTTGAAGGCCATACACGATTCTTAGGCTAATAGGGTATTTTTAAACACTATGGTGAAGTCAAAAATGCAAAATTATTAGTTCTACTAGTATAAAATAGGAGGACCAGCAACTAGTGTAGTCCTTGTAGGAAGGGAGGTGCACAAGTCTCATATGGATTGTAGCACCTTGGATGTAGGTAGGAGGATAAGACTAAGGCCTCGTGGCCCCTCTAGGACATCCATATACACTACTTGTGAGCCTTGGTGAGGTTCGAACCCATGATCTTGTAATAAGTTATCCTTGAGGTAAAAATTTCTACTTAATTTTTTCCATTATTTATCTTCTAATTTTGTATTATCATAACTTATTCATATTAACTTAGATTTACATGTTTTTTATATCATTGAAAAGATAAAAAAAATTACCTACTTGAAAATATAATTTTTATTTTTTACTTTTACTTTTTATTAGGTAAAAATATAATGAACAAACTGTGAGTAGTTTTGTAGTGTGCAATTACTTAATTGCACAGAATTTACTTGTTTTGTGTTGTTCTTTTTCTTCATTGTTATTTATTGCTCCTTATACTTCACACCAAAATTTATAAGCAACTCTTAATTGAGGCCACCTTATAACTTGGATTGAAGAGTGAATTTTACATTCATAGAGATGTTTTTTTTTTTTTTCTATTTATTAAAATTATAAAAAAAGAAGGTACAAGAGTTGAAGGCAGAATTATAAATGGAGCTATAGGTGGAGCTATGAATAGAATTATAAGTAGAACTATGGATAGAGCTTTAATTAGAGCTTCAAGTGGAATTGCAAGTGGAGCTACAAGTAAAAGTACTTCTGAAAGATAAAATATGTATTTTGATTCTGATTCTATAAGTATATTTAAAATATTTTCTTTATTTATGCAACAAAAAAAAAATAAGGATTGCAAAGAAGATTTGAAAAATAACTCTTTATAAGTAAAGATTAACAAGATTGACTAATTTGAAGGCAAAGATATTATAAAATACTTAAGATATTATGTAAAGAAAATAGAGCTGAAGCATATTTCCAAAAAGGAGATGGTTCAATTATTTGAATTTGTTACTGCTCCAAAAATAAGAAACCATGTTAAGTCTATTATACGATATTTTGGAGGTTCATAGGATTAAAATTTTTAAATATTAAATAATAAGTAATTTTTAAAAGATAAAAATTGGATTATAAACAAGTTATTTTTTGAATGGATTGAATGGTCTAAGAAGGATATCTAAGCTACAAAATTATTAAAGGAGTTTGAAAGGTAATATTTTTATTTATTAAAGAAAGAAAGAAAAATATTAGAACCAAGTAAAGTGGAATTTTTTCTTCAAGCAATTGATAGAGAGTTATAAGAGAAATTGAAATTTTTGCTTGAAGATGGAAAAGAAGATGAAGGATTGATAAAAAATTAGTAAAAAGTAGAAGAGGCAATAGAATTGCTTACAAAAATAAAAAACAAAAAAAACAAAAAAACAAAAAAATGGCATTCAAAGACCAATACAAGCATTTAAGATTAAAATACCTATCATACAACTTAAATCTATTATTCAACCTCCAATGGCTACACTAAAGAAAGAAAAAATGGATATTAATGAAATCATACAAGGAATGAAACATCTTCAAATAAAATTTGTAAAACTTAAAAAAAAGGGTCAATCATCAAGATTATCAAAAAGACAAAAATCAAGGCCTATAGAAGGTATAATGCATAGTTATATATGGTGTGATAGCATAGACCATTCAAAAAAAGAGTTTAAAGATTTTACAAAGATGTTACGTAAAAGAATAATCTTTTCCAAAGATGATATTATACATTTAAAAGAAAATAAAAAATAAAATAAAATAAACTTTGGTAAAAGAGACATGAAGATATTTATAGGAAATGCTTTGAAAGTGCATATAATTTCAAGTAATAAGGCATTAATATATTAGATGGGAGCAATTCTAAATAAATGTTTAAGCATAAATCTTAAATTTCCAAGAAAATCTATTTTTTTACAATCAAATGCAATGAATTATGCTAATAATAATAATAATAATAATAATAATAATAATGATTAGAAATAATTTAAAATATATTGATGATAATATTCAATAAATTACTAGGTGGGATGATCTAATAGATGGATTATTAATTCATGTACATATTCTAAAAAGTCATTATAAAATATTAATAGAAGAAAAACAAAAAATAAAATAAAAATAATAAAAGGCCATTCAAAAAAAACTACAAGAGAGGAGAATGTACAACAACAAAAAAATCCTATGTATGAAGAGACAATGAAAAATATTTCTACAAAGAAAAAAGAAGTTATAAAAGAAAAAAAAAAAAAAAAAAAAAAAAAAAAAAACTCCTATTTAAAATTACAATCAAATATTGAGGTTGCTATAAATTTGAAGAAGGTATTAGAAGAACGGATTTTAAGTGAAAAGGTTAAATTCACAATTGAAAAAATTCTAGAAATTAAAAAGCATGAATTTTATGAAGTTATTATTAATACAATAAAGAAAAAACAACAATCTATAGGAGATATTATGATATCAAATATACAAAGAACAAGAGTAATGGGAAGCAATGAAGTTGAAGAAGTTAAAATGCAATTTTTTGGAGATGTTTCATAAGTTAGATTAATCAAAAAAAGATGCAATTCAAGCCTCTAGTCATTATTTCCAAAATCATTGAGCAAGGACTACTATCCAAATAACTCAAAAAAAAATTTGTATGGAGCTTGTTCAAATATCAAGGTGATGATAGGAGATGTTATTCATGAATAAAATTTCTTTGTACAAGATATGTCTATATATCCTATTATATTAGAACAACCATACATTACTACTATATGAATAGAGACAAAGATTATGGACAATGATTTAGCCTATGTAACGATAAGAAACCAAGATAAAAAGAAGATGGTATAATTTTTAATTATTTATATAAATCATGAAAGAAATTAGAATAATTTGAGTAAAAAACTATCAAAATTAAATAAAGCATTTAGAGATTTTGAAGACTTTAAGGATTTTTACTATATACCATTTTGAAATGGAATTGTAATAGTTTAAGTAAAAAAAGTTTCTTGCTTAGCTTAAAAAAAGATATTATCTATTGAACTTATTGGATTGATATAAGATTGTTTATTATTATTTAAAATTATTAACAAGATAAAAAAGATAGATTAATTTTATATTAAAAATATTGAATAAAAATTGAAGAAGAATAGATAATTAATTGATGATGAATTTATTTTAGAAAAATTTAAAAAAATAGATTCACCAAATATTATAAAAAAACTAAATCATCTATTAAAATATAGATTATAAAGAAGAAATAGAGTTATTAATATATGTTCTATAGAATTTTATAATGAAATTAAAAAATTTATGAAAAATTTAAATAGTCAAGAGATATGGATTAAAACTAAGTATAAATTAATGATAAAGAAGATTAAACTAGTGGCTTTACCACTATCATCCAATTATAAAAGAAAAGGTGAGTGGAACATTTATGCAATCAAATTTAAAGGATCTTATGAAGATAGGACATAAATTTATAGATGCTATATTAGATGGATTAAAAATTGGTTTGAAAGATTTTTGACAAAGTATGAAGAAAAATATTTTAGAGATATGTTTTCATGATATAAAAAAGCATTTGCATTTGAATCACTTGAAATTGAATGTATTGATCCAAGTATTGTAGCATCTATGGTTATTTTTACTATTCTTCATGAATCATAGAATTTGTAACCAATTCTAATATCTAAAGTAGATTTATCCAAATTAGTAGAATTATTCAATGAAAAGATTAGAATGGAGATTTTGAAACCATCTATAGTATCTTATTCTAATTGATGATTTATAATACTAAAATAGAATAATAAAATTTATTTAAGATATTCAAGCTATAAATAAGATAATTATTAAAAATATGGATTCAAGTCCAATTGTAGATGAATTTATAGAAACGTTTGCTGGAAGAGTAATCTATTTAATAAGTGATCTTTTCTTAAGATATAATCAATTTTAATTGGCATTACAAAGTAGAAATTTAATCACAATGGAGATTCTATTGAATTTAGTAAGAATGTATATATTATCTCAAGGGGCTATTAATTTAGTATCTCATATGATGAATGGCATGAACAAAGTATTAAGGGAATTTGTATAAAAAAAGACTATGCCATTCTTAGATGATATTTCAATTAAAAGATGTACAAAAGAAAAAAAAAAAAAAGAAAAAAAAGATGAGACATTGGATCAAAGAGGGTGTTATAAATTTGTTATAAATTTATTGTAAATTTGTTGCAAATCATATTATGGATTGTGAAAAGATTTTATTAAAGTTGAAAAAGGTACATTTGACTTTATCAAGTGTAAAGTCTATATTTGGAATAAATGAGATTCTTATTATTGGATATATGTGTAGATCATATAGACATAAATCAAGTATTAAAAAAATCATTATTATTAAAAAAATTTAAAAAATTATACAAATACAACAAAAGTCAAAAGGTTTTTAAGAGCATGTATCTTTTTATTATATATGGATATTATATTTTACACATACAACAAATCCATTATATAAGTTATTACAAAAAAATCAAAAATTTTAATAAAAAGAAGAATAAAGTAAAGCTATAAAAAAATTGAAGTAGCTTCTTTCTTTATTTCTAATTTTTAAGAAAGTAAATTATGAATGTGAAAGGTCTATGATTTTAATAGTTGATACTAATCCAATTCTAATAGGTTGGACATTTGAATAAGATGATAAATATGTGAACATTTATGTATCAAGGACAAGGACATAAATCATAAAAGAACAAAATATACTCTTGTATTATTCAAAATCACTCAAAGATGGTATAGTCTTAAAATTAGAATGGCTATTGCCAAAGACAAGAAGATTAGAGATTCTTGAAATAAGACTAGGAATAAGAAAGGTATTGATAAGAGTAGAAAAGGCTTTATTCTTGTCTCTATATATACTATCTATCTAAGAATTACATGGCAGCATTTTATAGGACCTCCAATACAAGTCCAATTTGCAAGACACATGTCAAACTTGCAAGACAAGTTTCTTATATGTGTGCCACGTACTTAGCTTGTTCTACAAGCTACCAACATGTGTGACACGTGGCTAGTTTGTTGGCCAAGTTTCTAGCCTATCAATTACTTATAGACATGCATAAAGATGAATCTACGTCTATAAAGCTTTTAGGAAGCTTCTATATAAGATATTATCAAATTAATCTATTTCTACCTACTTCTACCTACTTCTATCTATCTATATTAACTAGATAATTATTGGAATAAATCTTAACCATGACAATATGTAATAAGATTTGAAACAAAAATTTTGAATGCTAAACAAAGGATATATGCACAAATCAAAAGAAAATGATGAAATATAATAATTGCTATAAAGAATAAAAAAGAATATTTTATTAATATATTAATAGTTATAAAAATAGATTATTTATCTTTATTACATATGATTTTAAGTTGTTCTATTCCAAATATTATTATATTAAGATGAACAGCATATATCAAATCTATAAATTCAAAGTTTAAGTACATTATAGGAAAAGATAATTTAGTTATAAATATGTTATCATAGATAAGATATTATGATGAAAAAGATATGATTGATTTGGAAGATGATATAGGTGTAAATTTTTATCTAATGCATTATCAAAAAAAAAAAAAATGTATATGTTTTCATATACCATTGGAATTATTTTTAAGAGATTTATATAAAGGTAAATAAATAGATGTTGGGAAGTATTTAAGTACATTAAAGCAATAAGAGGGTTGGACAAATCAAGAATTTAAAAAAATCCTTAGAAAGATCTATGGATATTTTTTATATGATAGATATTTATAAAAGAATCCAAAGTTAAAAAAAATATAAAATAAAATAAAATAAAATACCACAACATGTGATATGTGGTTTAAAAGCTCAACAAAAGATTATCAAAAAATTCCATGAGTTGGTAAGTAGGACATAGAGGAATTTGAACAACTTTTATTAAATTGAAAGAAAGATATTCATAGAAAGGCATATATAAAGATATTGCTGAATTTATAAGATAATGTGAAATTTATCAACTTTATTCTAATATTTGGTATTAAGATGAATTACATCCAACATATTCTTTAGCACTATATTATAAGTAGGTGGTGGATTTAGTAATAATGCCTATAAGACTTAGATAAATAAATTATTTGGTACTTGTATAAGAAGATTTATCAAATATGGTTGAAAGATAAGTATTAAGAATAAAAAATACTAAAAGTATATGTTGATTTTTTTGGAATATGTTATTTCTTATGATGATTATATTGAAAAAATTACTACAAACAAGAAAAAATTAGATGCAAAAGAAGCATAAAAATTCTTTAGAAGAATAGAAATTCAATTTTTTTGATAATGATATATAATCCAAAAGATAATAGAAAGAGTGAGTATAGATATTCTTCAATTGCTAAGGTATTAGTAAAGACATGTAATGGCAAAGTATATGAATGGCCTAGACTACAATCATTTAAATTATGAGCAAACCACACAATTTATTGTTTAGTAACAAGTTGTATGCCTTTTGAATTAATATATGGACAAAAGTTAGTAATGCCAATAGAAGAGGTAGTGTCTATATGAAGTATATTGCCTTAAAAGAATGATCATAATAGAAAAGAACTTTTAGTATTGCAAATTCAACAATTGAAAAGAAGGCCTGACAATATTAAAGTAACAATAGAGAAGTTGAAAGAAATAAGAAAAAATAAAAAAAAAATATTTGATAGAAAATATCAACTATAACCTATAGCAATTGAAGAAGATGATTGGATCTTAGTCT
Organism: Physcomitrellopsis africana; assembly: GCA_036785485.1. NCBI lineage: Eukaryota > Viridiplantae > Streptophyta > Bryopsida > Funariales > Funariaceae > Physcomitrellopsis > Physcomitrellopsis africana. Next base: position 12,517 of record JAWRVF010000195.1, on the reverse strand, counting down.
ATGATAATGGTTTAAATAACCAACATAGTACATTACAAAAAATTTCTAAATATTAGTTTGGATTATACATTGTTGTGTTATAACACAACTATATGGTGAAAGATAAGAATATGGGTTCCATTATAGAAGTGCCTAATTAAAAAGATATAATAGAGAAACATAGATAATAGACAAGGAGGTAATAAAACTAAAAGATACTAATATTTTCATCTTATAAAAAAGGCTTCTACTTACTTTATATAGCCATAAATAAAAAAATAAATTAGATTAAAAAAATAAATAATACTAGTATCTTTAAGAAAGAATTGAAAATAGGTTTTAGCAAAATTTGCCTCAAAATTCTAAGACTTAATACCCAAGGAGGACCAATTGTGAACTTGGATAAAAATCTAATCTTGAGATACAAAACCACATGCCTAGGGCAAATAACAAGTTCTTTTGCAAATTAGAGAGTGAGATTTGAGAGCAAACTTTAGAAGATTTCTTTAAATATTAGTTTGAAGTGATTTGGATAGATATTGACTTTATAAGAATTTTGTTAAATTAGGGTTGTTTTGAATGACTTGGATTTTTGTGAAATAAAAAAAAAAATATAATTTTTAAAAATTTTGTGAGTTTGATAGTAGATCTATGAGTGAAATTTTTTGGATCTATGATTGTAGTTTTTTTGAGTGAATACTGTAAATTTGAACTTGATTAAATAGTTAAATTGAAGGTTATTAAAATTCAAGTGGATCAAGGTTTCAAAAATTAGGTTTTGAAGGTCAATGAAGGTTTCTAAGATATCTAATAATCTACCAATTGGATTGAAGTGAAAATTATATATATATATATATATATATATATATATATATATATATATATATATATATATATGTGTGTGTGTGATATACTTGATTTTTATTATATTTGTAAATTTTAAAAGAATTTAAATAGTAAAAAAAAGAGATATTAGCATTGAAAGATTGACATCAAGGTTGGAGAGGGAGACTAGTCTATGTCACGGACATACTTAAGCCACTACTAGAACTTTTGATAGTCTTCTAGAACCTTCTATAGCTTTTGAGAATCTTTTAGAATCTTCTAGAACCTTCTAGAATCTTCTTCAACCTTCCAAGACCTCCTGTAGATTTTTTAGAGTCTTCCAAAATTTTCTTCAAACTTCTAGAATATTCTAAGATACTCTTAGGACCCTTTAGAATCTTTTTCAACCTTCCAAGATCTCTCGTAGACTTTTAAGAATCTTCCAAAATCTTTCTCAAGCTTTTAGAATATTTAGGCCTCATAGTATAAATAAGAGGCAAGACTGAGGAGCACCTCAGTCTTGCTAACACAAGTCTTAGAGTAATCCAGAGTATTGCCTTGTTCTTGATATTAATCCAGTTTCTTATTCTTGATCTAATTCTTGTTCTTGTCCATCAAATTCTTTGTTCTTGAAATAATTCTGGTTCTGATTTCTTCTCCTTAGTTCTTTGTTAACCTGCTAACTTGTATCCTTGATAGTTTGGCAAGACTGCTTATATAATCATATCAGAGCTTAGATCTCTTGATAAAGAGTGGATTACCCTTCTTCAAGGTACTATTGCGTTTTAGAGGAGTGCGGACTATCTCCCTCTAGACTGATATGTTTACTTGTTGTAGTTGATTTTTCTTTGGAAAGAGTGGATTATCCCTTTTTTAAATTATATCACTACATTTTAGAGGTTGTGGATTACCTTCCTCTAAACTAATTGTCTCAAAGTATTCCTTTTAGTATAGAAAATACTAACGGCTTATCAATTTTTTCTTTTTTAAGATAGAAATAGATCAGATTAATGGAAGTGCATCCTCACAAACAGAAAATAGAGTGGCAACACTTGCAGATCTTCGAGCCCTATTGGATACAGTATGAGAGGAAATGACATTCTTCCACAATCTAAAAAAAGAATCGCAAATAGAGCAAGTATATGACGAAACTAAGTGAGAGATTTATAACTTACAATAAGAGATTATTCGATTAAGAGAAGCAAGCGGTAAACAAGCTATGCACACAACTTCTCTAGAAGTTCCAAGGGTTGTCATAAAAGAACCAAAAGCTAGTATGCCTGACAAGTTTGATGGAACAAGATCCAACTTTTGAGGGTTTGTACAATAAGTGCAACTTTACTTACAACTATATCCATCTCATTACCCACATGGATTCATTCAAGTCGCTTTTGTGGGCACTCTTTTATCAAGAAGTGTTCAATCATGGTTTGCGCCACTATTGCAAAAGAATTTTCCAATCTTGTATAACTTAGAAGCTTTTATGGAAAGATTTACTGCTGCATTTGGAGATAGTGATCGAGAAAGAGTGGCAGAGAGGAAGATCCAAAATCTACAATAAGAGCAACGTTCAGCTGTAATTTATGCCGTAGAATTTCAACAACTTACTTGTGATCTTGATTGGAATGATAAGGCTTTTATGACTCGATTTCGTTATAGCCTAAAGGATGATATAAAGAATTTATTGATCACGATGCCAAGAGTTGAAAGCTTAGAAGAACTCATAGCTCAAGCTATTACTTGTGACAATTGCTTATTTGAACTACAACAAGAAAGGCGATCAATTTTCAACAATACCTATCAAGGTATGACTGCTACATCTTCAAGAGTATTGAAAAAGCCATTAACATATCCTGAACCTATGCAGATTGATACAATTCAATTCAAGCCATTAACATATCCTGAACCTATGCAGATTGATACAATTCAATTCAAGCCATTAACATTAGCGAAAAAGACTAGATGTCAATAAGAGAATTTATGCCTATATTATAGAAGATTCAATCATAAGGCAGCGAATTATCCAAATAAGTTTAGAGAATTCAAGGTATGAGGTATAATATCTAAATTAGAAAGATCGAAAAACAAAGACATCCAGCCATAGTAGGGACCTTGCGGTTAGACACCCCCAAATCTAAAGTACCAGAAAAAGGTCTCTTTTTACCTCCAGATCCAACATCTTGTTTTATACTTCCTGTATATATAAGAACCTTGAAACAAGAAATTTCTGCTAAAGCCCTTTTAGATACTGGAGCCTCAGCATGCTTCATGGATAAGGATTTTGCAACCAAGCACAATCTACTACTTATAAAGAAGACCCATCCTGCACCAGTTGAAATCATTGATGGACAAAACCTTGCATCAGGAGATGTTGTCGAAGAAACCCAACCATTGGAAGTGATACTAGGAGATCAAGTATCACAAATTGTTTTCAACATCATTAGATGTCCGACAAATCCTATTGTCATTGGACTTCCTTGATTTGAGCTACATAATCTTGATATTGATTAGAGTATGCGGAAGATTTCCTCAAGATCCACACATCAAAAGAAGAAATGAGGTACTGCTCTATTCCTTAAAGCTAAAGCATTTATACAAGTAGCAAAAAAAAGAGATGCATTTGTATTATAAGCTATCCCAATGAAAGATCAAACGGAGCAACTAAAGTAGGAAATTCCTAATGAATATCACGACCTGGAAGACATATTTAAAAAGAAAAAAGCAGACATATTATCCGAACATCGTCCTTATGATTGTGCAATCAAATTACAAGATGGAGCTCAACCTCCATTTGGTCCTATTTACAATCTATCACAAATGGAGCTTATAGCCTTACAAGAATATATTGATGAAAATTTAGCTAAGAATTTTATTCGACATTCAAAATCGCCTATTGGAGCTCCTATATTATTTGTGAAAAAGAAAGATGGTTCCTTACATATGTGTGTTGACTATCGAGGTCTGAACAAGGTAACTATAAAAAATCACTATCCATTACCATTAATCTCAGGATTATTGGAACAATTAGGATAAGCAAAGATTTTTATAAAGATTGATTTGAGAGGCGCCTACAACCTAGTCAAGATTAAGGAAGGAGATCAATGAAAGACAGCATTCCGCACAAGGTATGGACATTTCGAGTACAATGTTATGCCTTTTAGACTTACAAATGCACATGTAGTCTTTCAATATATGATGAATGATATCTTACAAGAATACTTAGATGACTTTGTAGTCATCTACTTGGATGATATCTTGATCTTTTCTAAGAATGAAAAAGAGCATGAATATCATATACGGAAGGTATTAAAGAAACTACGAGAAAGTGGATTATATGCCAAATTGAAAAAATGCTCTTTCCACCAACCATCAATCAAATTTTTGGAATATATTACTTCAAAAAATGAGATTTCCATGGATCCAAAGAAGATACAAACTGTTATAGAGTAGAAACAACCATCATCAATTAGAGATGTACAATATTTTTTGGGATTTGAAAATTTCTATAGAATCTTCATTAAAGATTATTCTAAGATTATGGCTCCATTAACGCGACTTACAGGCAAAGACAAATTTATTTGGGATGATAAGGCTAAAGAAGCATTTAAGAAGCTAAAAAAATCTTTCACCTCTGCTTTTATATTTGTCCATGCAGATCCAACAAAACCATTTATTCTGAAAACGGATGCCTTAGATTTTGCATTGGGATCTATATTCTCTCAAACTAGTGATGATGGTCAACTACATCTAGTAGCATTCCGTTCTCAAAAATTTTCACCTGCAAAGATTAATTACGAGATCCATGACAAAGAATTATTGGCAATTGTTCATGCTTTTGAAGAATGGCGTCATTTGTTGGAAGGAGCTCAACAGAAGATCATGATATATATTAACCACAAAAATTTGGAATATTTTATGAGTGCTTGAGTTCTAAATCGTTGACAAGCACGATGGAGCATGTCATTATATCGATTTGATTTTGTAATTACATATCGTCTAAAAAAACTTCAAGGAAAACTAGATGCCCTTTCTCGACAATCATATCTTGCACCAAGAATAGGAGACATTGTATTGGATCAACAAAAATCAATCATGTTAAAGCCGTCCAATTTGCAGTTAAAGACATCGACGATATCTACCTATACAGATACAACTCTTAAGATGGAAATCCAGAAAGCAATGAAGACAGATCCATTTATAAAGAACATCCAACAACATTTAAAAAATACACATGTGGAAGAAGACAATAATTTCAAATTGAAAGATGGATTGTTATACTTCAAGAATCTTCTATATGTTCCTCCAGGATCTACAAGACTTCAAATCCTTCAAGCTCGACATGACCTTCCAGCAGCTGGATACTTGGGCTTCAATAAGACCTTGGAATTGATATTAAGAGACTATTTGTGGCCTCAAATGTAGAAATTGGTGAAAGAGTTCATCCAATCATGCAAAATTTGTGCACGAACGAAGATTCCAAGACACCAACCATATGGACTTTTGCAACTCCTTCCAGTTCTTAAGGGCCTATGGCAATTGTTATCTATGGACTTTATTACACACCTCCCAATTTCAAATAGAAAAGATTCAATTTTTGTGGTGGTAGATCATCTTACCAAGATAGCACACTTTATCCTATGCAACAAGACTATTTCCGGGGGAGGAAACAACCAAGCTCTTTATTGATAATATTTACCGAATACATGGCCTTCTAATTGATATTATTTCAGATCGAGGACCACAATTTGTATCAAACTTTTGGAGAGGATTATTTCGGCTTTTAAATGTCAAGATCAACCTCTCATCCGCTTATCATCCTCAAACTGACTATCAAATAGAACGAGTGAATCAGATCTTGGAACAATATCTTTGTTGCAGTATAAATTACCAACAAGATGATTAGACGGACTTTCTACCATTAGCTGAGGTTGCATACAATAACTCCGAACATTCTTCAACAAAGCAAACTCCATTCTTCTCAAACTATGGATACCACCTTCGAGCACATCCATTCCAAATTGAAGATGTGGGAAGCCTTGCTACAGAGAATCAAGCTACTTATTTAAAAACCATCCATGAAGAACTGAAATTCCAATTACAAATAGTCCAAGATCGATATAAAGACTATGCAGACATTCATCGCAAGAACCAACCAAATTTCAAAGTAGGAAATTGTGTCAGGTTACTTCGACGAAATATACAAACAAATCGACCATCACAAAAATTAGACTATCAAAGACTTAGATCTTTTACAATTCTACACCAAATAAATCCAGTAAGTTTTCATCTCGAACTACCAAGTAGCATGCACATTCATCCAGTCTTTCATGTCTTGCTTTTAGAAACCTATTATAAATCAAATATTGCTGGAAGAACTATTCCACCACCAGCTCTAGTTGAAATCAATCAAGAGATTGAATACGAGGTAGATGAAATATTGGATTCACGTATAAGACATGGATGATTGAAATACTTCATCCATTGGAAGGGCTATGGAGTTAGCGAAAGAACATACAAACCCTCAGATAACCTTAAGAATGTACTTAAGAAGGTTCACCAATTCCATCAACAATATCCTAAAAAACCTAGATTTAATGGTCATTGAAGATTTCGTAGATAATAACATCTCTTGGCTTCTAAATGACGCTTCCTATCAACAACAAAAGACTAATATAAAAAGGGGAGAGCCATGCCAAGACCTACACTTGTATGTTCCTAGGATATAATAGATCTTGCTAGAAGCTTATTAGTTATCATGTCAAATCTTTGCATTTCAAGGAAATTGCAGGAACAAGAGTCAGAAGACTCTTTTGGCATACAAGCGGCTGGGGAATCATTGCAACTTTCACAATCTGCTAGGTTTGAAGAACATGGACAAGATAAAGAAGGAGTATCCCAATGTCAAGTAAGGCCACGCTTGGAATCTTTGGAAATACGGCCTCATCACAAAAATCTTGATCCAAATGCCCGAGCTTTGGTAATACTCCTCGAAATTGGAAGGGTGATTCCAAGTCGACCAGAAATTATGTTTGGAGGATATTTTGAAGGTTGCAATGAAGAACAAATTCTTGAATGGGATGTTGGTCTAACAGAGGTTATATCTGGAAATCATCGATGCCATCTCAAGGGCCCTGTTGAACCGATAACCAATCCATAAAAGATAGAATATATTACTTCTCTACTCCGATAAATTCTAGAATTTTTACGCATATGATTTGATTATCAAATTGCTTCGGCTCCTCGTGAAACTCGTCGCCAGAAGGGAAGATGATGTCATAGACATATTTAAGCCACTATTAGAATTTTTGATAGTCTTCTAGAACCTTCTATAGCTTTTGAGAATCTTTTAGAATCTTCTAGAATCTTCTAGAATCTTCTTCAACCTTCCAAGACCTCCCGTAGACTTTTTAGAGTCTTCCAAAATCTTCTTCAAACTTCTAAAATATTCTAAGATACTCTTAGGATCCTCTAAAATCTTTTTCAACCTTCTAAGATCCCCTGTAGACTTTTAAGAATCTTCTAGAATCTTCTTCAAGCTTCTAAAATATTCTAAGATATTCTTAGAAGGTCCAATAGGACATAAGGTCTCATAATATAAATAAGAGGTAAGACTGAGGAGCATCTCAGTCTTGCCAACACAAGTCTTAGAATAATCCAGAGTGTTGCCTTGTTCTTCATATTAATCCAGTTTCTTATTCTTGATCTAGTTCTTGTTCTTGTCCATCAAGTTCTTTGTTCTTGAAATTATTCTGGTTCTGATTTCTTCTCTTTAGTTCTTTGCTAACCTGCTAACTTGTATCTTTGATAGTCTATATCCAAGCAAAGTTTTTGATTTATCTTCTATTTGGTTCTTCAAAAATTAGATCTTTTTCAAAAAAATTATGATTATTGTCAACTAAGTTATTAGAAGATGTGCAAATTTTGAATCAAAATCAACAATTCAATTATTAGCTATTGAGATTTTAATCTATTATAAGATTTATTAGGACTTGATTAGGATTTAATTAAGATTTGTTAAGATTCATTTAGAAATTGACTAGAATTTTATTAGAATTTTATTAGGATTTATTGAGATTCATTTAGAATTTTACTAGGATTTTATTAGGATTTTATTAGGATTTTATTAGGACTTGACTAGGATTTGATTAGAAATTTAATAGAATTTCATTAGGATCTAATTAAGATTTGACTAAGATTTGATAAGCATTTTATTAAGTTTTCATTAGAATTTCATTAGGATTTAATTACAATTTGATTAAGATTTGATTAGGATTTGGCTAAGATTTAATTAGAATTTATTTAGGATTTAGAATTTGATTAGGATTTCATAAGAATTTTATTAAGATTTGATTAAGATTTGATTAGGATTTGATTAGAATTTAATTATAATTTTTATTTTTAATATTTTAAAAAGATTCTTATTTTAGTATTTTTTTGAATTTTTATTTTAATATTTTTTTTAAAAATTCTTTATTATTTTTTTATAATTTTTATAAAGTTTTTAAAGATTTTTTTGTATCCCTTTTATAATTAATTAAAAATCTAATTAAACTTTTTTAATAGTTGAATATACTTATTAATCTTTAATTGTAATTTATATCTAATTCTATTAGAGGTGTTAAAACTTATTGTTGCAATTTTCTTTTTATCTTCTACAACCAACTGCTCAATGCATTTTCAAGCAAAACTTCATATAATATGACAATGTTGTGAAAAAAATCTATAATAATGCTACATATTTGTTACAAAAATTTGATAGTTTAGAATTAAAGATACAAATATTAATCAAGTAAATCAAATTATTTAGACAAAGAGGTGAAGATGCTAATTTTGATGAAAAAAAAAATCTATTAAATGATATTGAAATGGGATTAGAGAAGCAAATTGAAGACCAAGAATTTGACAAAGATAAAGAATATCTTATATCAAAGTATTAAAGAATGATTAGCACATGCCGAAAGATGCAGAAGTTCATGCAAATAGATGTCATGTTGTAAAATGGCTATTAGGTGAAAGAAAATATATATATATATATATATATATATATATATAAGAATTTAATTAAAAATATAATAACAAATTATTTTAAAAAATACAAATAAAAGATAAAAAGATAATAAAAAAAATATTTTAATATTAATATTTTAATATTAATATTTTAATATTAATATTTTAATATTAATTTATTTTATAAAAATCCATTTATTTTATAAAATCATAAATAAGATAAAATAAGATAGATTAATAAAAATACTATTATAAGCATCTTTAAATCAAAGTGAAAGATAGTTTCTAAAAAATATTATCTAAAAAAACCTTAGATTCATACTAAAAGAGGGCCGATTATAAACTAAGATTAAAATCAGAGTCCATGGCACAAAATCATATGCCATAGCAAATGGGAGATTCTTTTATTGATCAAAAAGTGGGATTAGAGAGCAGACTTAATAGAATTTTTTTGAATATTAGTTTTAAGGTTTTTGAATTTGTAATGATTTTGTAAGAACTATAAAAAATTAAGGTTTTATTTGAGTGACTTTGATTTTTAAAAAATAAAGTGGATTCATATTTTAAAAATTTTTAGCAAGTGAATAGTACAAAAAAGAAATATTAATACTAGAAGATTGACATCAAGGTTGAAAAATAAAGATGGCTAATACCTAAGTGGTATTGTATTAACATGGCTATAAGGTGAAAGAACAAAAGAAGAAAAATATTATTAAAGAGCTTAATTGAAGATTTAATAGCAAAATTGTTTTTAAAAATATAAATAAAAAATAAAGAGGTAATAAAAATATTTAATTTTAATCTTGTTTTTTTACTAAAAGAACTTTTATTTATTTAATTAGGCCATAAATAAGACAAAATAAGATAGATTAATAAAAATAATACTATAAGCATCTTTAGATCAAAAAAAAGAATAATTTTTAGTAAAATTTATTTAAAAAAATCTTGGATTGATATCCAAGAAAAGTCAATTGTGAACCAAGGTCAAAATTAGATTCCAATGCATAAAACTATGTGCCTATGGCAAATAAGAGGTTCTTTTGTTGATTGGAGAGCAAGATTATATAACAGACTTAATAGAATTTTTTTGAGTATTAGATTAAAGGTTTTTGAATTTGTAATGACTTTGTGAAAGCTATGCAAAATCAAGGTTCTATTTGGATAACTTTGATTGTTGAAAAATAAAATGGATTCATATTTTTAAAAAATTTATAAATTTTGTAACAAATTTATAAATAAAAATTTATAAATTTGTGAATATAGTTATATTGAATGTATATTATAAATTATAACTTAATCAAATGGTTAAATCAAAGATTATTAGAATTTAAATGGGCTAAGATCTTGAAAATTGGATTTAAAGGGTCAATGAGATTTTGTATGATTTTGAGCAATTTGTCAATTAGATTTGAATGGTTTTTTTGAGCTAAAAGTTAATTTAGTTTTTAATATTTTTATAAAATTCTAAAACATATGAATAGTACAAAAAAGAGCTATTGATGCTAAAAGATTAACAATAAGGTTAGAAAGAGAAGACAACTAACACTTGAAAGGATTAAGAGCTTTTTCTTTCAATCTATAAGTTCAAATTCCTTCAAATTTTGTATGCTTGTTTTTAACTAGCAAATTAAGTAGTGTAAAAATTTCAAATTTAGATCAATGATTAATTTAATAATTATTGAGGTTTTAAATCTACTATAAGATTTGATTAAGATTTGATTAGGATTTTGTGGTCTAAAATTCCTCCCTATCCACTTTAAGAAGAAAAATAACTACATAATAATTTCAAAAGATAATAGAGATTAATTATGTAATTATTTTGATAGTTGATTAGTTAATCAAAAGGTTGTAGTTTCAACTCTTTAGATTATGCCTTCCAAGCAATAGTTACTATTTAATTTAATTTACAACAAGTGATAAAAAAATAAAATAAAAAAAGAAAAGAATTAGATAGAAATAAGAAAATAAAATAGCAGGATGAAAGAAATTAGATAAAATAAAATAGTTAGATGAAAATAATATTATTAGATGAAAATGATATTGTTAGATGAAAATAATATTATTGGATGAAAATAGATATAATTAGATGATAATAAATATAATTGGATAAAAAATGGTATTATTAGATGAAAATAGACAAAACTAGATGATAACATATACAACTAGATGAAAACATTATTGTTAGATGAAAACGACACTATTAGATGAAAACAAGTATAATTAGATGAAAATAGTACTATTAGATGAAAATAGATGTAATTGGATGATAATAGGTATAATTAGATGATAATATTGCTATTAGATAAAAATGATGTTATTGGATGAAAATTGATATAATTGGATAAAAATTGATATAATTAGATAAAAATAGGTATAATTGAATGAAAATAATATTTTTAGATGAAAACAATACTGTTAGATGAAAACCAGCATAGCTCCAGGATAGAGGAGCAGCAAAAAAAAAAAAAAAAAAAAAAAAAAACCTTCCAATTTCAAATCCTCATAACTTTTCTATTTTAACTCCAAATTTGATGATTCTTTTACCTAATCTTACTAATTTTCTCTCTCCTACACAATAAACATATCTAAATAAAAAAAAATTCTACTAACAATGAGCTCCAAGAGAACCAGCAAGGATCTAAAATAACAACTAACAATATAAGTTTAAAACAAACAAAATAATATAATTCTTGGTGCTTCAATAGGTTGCCCTTATTAAGGACTCAAATCAAAGGTGAAAGAGAGAGAGAGATAGATAGATAGATAGATTGATGAAGAAATTGATGATGAAGAAGGTGTCACAAACACAGAATATAGACTTGAAGTCTAAAACAAGAAATTCAAGAAGAACTGGCAGGAATTGGATTAATCAGATGAGTACAAAAACAACACCAGAGAGGTGAGCTAGAGCTCCAAGAGATGTGTTGTCGAGATTGAAGAACTCTTTAGCCTTGACTCCAATATATATTCCTACCTAGGAAGCTTCTCAAGCAGCTTCTTCCAACTAGGGAGCTTCTCAAGCAACTTCTACTAATTAGGAAGATATTAGAAGGCTCTGAAAGGTTTTAGAGAGTTCTAGGAAACTTCTAGAATATTCTAGAAGGTTCTAATAAATATGTCCTTGATACTAGGAAGATATTAGAAGGCTCTGAAAGGTTCTAAAGAATTTTAAGAAATTTCTAGAATATTCTAGAAGGTTCTAACAAGTATGTCCTTGACATCACCTCCTCCTCTAGCTTCGAGGTCTTTGAGAAGCCATTTGAGATGTATACTCACAAACATAGGAAATCAAAAATTTGTTGCATAGTCTCTGTAATATACTCCAGCTATCGTTCACAAGGCAGATGATTTATGGATCCTTGTAGCCACTGATAATAACCAATACCTTCTACTTGAGACCATGCTTGAACTTTTGTAGCTTCATTGTGGAAACGACCTAAAATATCGCTTTGCCACTACTTGCATGAGCTGGTTCAACTTCAAAGACAATTACAAGTGACTTGCTGCTTGGTATTCTTCGACGTCTTCTTAGCTCTTCTAATTCTTCGTCTCGAGGTCGACGTTGTGAGCTACTCAGTTGACATGGTACCACTAGTATTGTTGTGGAAAATAGATAATAATAGAATAAGTTGCTAATGGTCAAAGGATTGACTCTTGGGATGTGGAAGGATTATCCTATGGATAAGTCACAAGAACAATAGCCTCG